>MBPM02000185.1:0-76303 GCA_001695595.3 Plasmopara viticola | reverse complement strand
AAGTGCTCGTAGAGGCGATATATAGCCATCTCTAGAAGAGTATGTAGTAGAATGCGCGTCGAAGGGTCGCGCAATTTTCCAACATGACCAGCACTTTATGCTGTGACATTAGCTTAATCGAGCATTCTGGGTAAAAAAGAATATTTAGACCGACTGAAATTAGAAAGCAAAGCGATGGCAGTAGTAGTAGTAGTAGTAGTGTAGTATACTACTACTAATAATAATTTGCTCTCACTGTCCAGATTGTGTATACAGCTTCTTTATATCTATCTCAACAGTCCCCCTCTAGTTTATGCGTGACGCTGGCAAAGTGCGCTGCTTTTATCCTGTGCAACATCTTGAGATCGCGCTCGCCCTTGCGCAGCATGTGCTCGATCACAACAAAGTCTTTGCGCTCAACCTCCATGGCCTACTCACAAGAAATATAATTCTGCATTATTACAAGGAATTCGCGCAAGAAGGGGTGCGTCATACGTCTTTGCGAAAGCGGTCGCGCACGTATCGTAAGGTTTCTGGATTCTTGTGTTTGGCCGCTTGAATTGCCTTTTTGTAGAGTGCTAACACCTGCAGTTGCAGACCTGAATGCACCTTCGTTGACGGCATTGTTCTCGTAAAAAAGATATTTGGCTCTTTCTAGTAAAAATTACTACTATGCCATTTTTTTGTATCAATTTCATGGTGTAATGCTGTAGAAGGCTTAATCTTATGAGTGTATTTCTAGTACACTACTAATGAGCGTACGAATCTACACTACCACTCCTACAGATTGAAATTGTTTACACATCAAGTACTGCGAGCTACAACACTACCCACCCAGCGACTATACCCGCTGCCTTTGCAGTGCTTAGAAATGAAGAATAGTGATTTTATGGGTGACGCGAGCAGCATTGGCGGTCCGGCCAAATAAGTGTTGTGTGCTACTATTTTAAGCAAACTCGACCAAGATGCGAACGTTTTGTACTTTGTCGATGCATAGCAATGTGGGTGTACCTCAGAAGGGATACTCATCGGCAAAACGGTAAAAAAGTGGGCCGTAGAGATAAAATAAGACACGCACTGACATGAATTAGAGTCAGTAGAGAATGATAACGCTGTTGATGGCAAATTTCTTGCGTCGATGATCGCGTGATGTCCTAAAGTCGATGTTGCTGTCGCACGATTATCATCTTTCCAGTCATCTTAGCTGTGCGTCGAAAAAAATTATCCAGTAAACGCACAATTTATATGATTTGGCGTCACCAAAGTGCTACCGATACGTCGGAAAATTCTTGGTATCGTAGCAACAATCAAGTGAGCCGGTACTATTAAAAAGCTTTAATCATATAAGCTGCCAATCTCCGACTCTTCGTCATCTCCAATTATCTGGAACTGATGTGAACTCTTCAAAGAGTAAAAATGAGCTGGGTGAAAACGTTTGAGCAGTGGTATATGTGTGTATATTATTGTGCTGCAATTAATTTGTTTTTATTTTATCAGTATCATCCCCTACTTCTGGTCACATTCGGCTATGTACTTACATCCTCGGCTTAGTCAATAGCTTACCTGATGAGGCAAATGTTCTTTTACCTACTAATACTAAGAGTATTCTTCATCTTATGAGGCTAATTTTACTAATTGCTTTTGCCAAAGCCAAAGGCAAGTCTGAACGCAATAAAGTTGTCTTTAAGTATTACTTCCTGTACAGGCGCACATTTCGTTCTTACATAAGCTTAGAACTTGCGACGTCAAATGGGTTTCTTTCCTTGTTCGTCTGACTTGGACAGGTACTCAGAAGATACTTGAGCGAGAACTTGTCTGCCATATCTTGTCGTGGCTTCGTTTGGACTTTCAACAGCCGATTGCTCAACACGACAAAGGGGGTCTTGCCACCGTTAAGCGTGGCTAAGTTGAACTTTTCCTTGAGCATCAAATTTTGACGGTAGCGCAGCGTGGAAGCAGTAGACGTGGGTAGTCGAGAGATCATTGTGCCTGCGTCGGGACAGAAAAAAAGTCAAAAGACTTGGAGCGTGTAGGAGCGAAATTGCCTAATGAGCCAGTCGCCATAAAAATGGAACTTTTGTGTCCGGGTTAGGTTCTTGCAGAGCGGCTATAATCTTATCTATCCAGAGCGAAGCTAAACGTAATTGCATTAAAAGTAGAATACTAAAAGTAGATCTTCGGAAAAGGTTGGGATGACGCCCTTTTTCCAAGCGCGGGGGCAAAAATGCTCGCGCGCTTCAGGCAGGTGCTCTCGGGCATCTGCAGGTCTCTAACGAGTCTCACCCTCGACGCGACGGTCTCCAGCACCGGGCGCCACCTGGGCTCCTACCAAGTCAGAGCTAATCAAAATAATGGAAGACCCTCACGACCTCGGTGCTGGCTGCACTGCCCGCCGAACGAGACCCGACGTATGCGGACACCACTCTATGCCGTGGACTAGCCAGACTGAGCCTAGCACGTGCATAACTTGGCAACGCGATAACGTAATACAATACAATACAATACTAAAAGTAGTTGTAGTAAAACCACAATAATTCAGCAATAAATATATGTAATATATAAATCAGATTGTTTAATCACATATACATGACCAGCTGAAATGGCTTTCGGAGCACTCTCCACTCAAAGCGCCCTAATATTTGTTTATCTCTACTCAATGTTTAAGTGCCCTTTTTCGATGATTTTCATGTCAAAAAATTAGCACTAAGATTAGGTAGCCACTAGTCATCACTCACTCTTCGCTATTCACCACTCCCCCCTGTTCGTCTGAGCTGGATGGGAAGCACAAATACATTAATCTACTTCGAGAGCAAACTCTTCAGAAATACAAATCGGTTAAAACTAGTGTGAGATGGACAAAAATGCCATAATAGCACCAAGATCCAATATTCAATATAAATTTATTCTAGGCGAGAAGAAGAAGCACCATCCGCAAGCACTACAATCTTGAAGGTTGCCCATTCGTGTGCGATTTGTGTATCCATGTTTTTATTCGTCCTCGGCCGTAAGAGCCTTTGAAAATTCCTTCAGCAGCTACTAGACGATGCAGTCGCTGCGGGAGAAAATGACGACAACTTTTACTGTGATTTGTTACTTCATATCAGTTGCCGCATCGACATTAAGGCCGCAAAGAGTTTCACACATATCAAATGCGACGGATCACGCTGCGCAGAACTCCGCAGTTGATACACAATTGCATTGACAGGGCACCCGCGACTTAATCGAATGAACGAATTGAGAATTTCTACTGCCTGTAATACGTCGAGATGGTCAAGACTTGCTAGCTACCAGTACAAACTTCTTCTCGCTTTCTTTTCGTATAAGCTTTATTCTCTTCTCGATTATTGTGACAGCCACCAACACTGCTTCATGTCGAGAAGACGACACCAATCAACAGCGCAAATATAAAGTTCAAGGCTTAGAATCTGGCGGGTGTTGTTGTTGCTGCTGCTTGTCGAAGCCCATAGTTGAAGTAATTATATCGTGACATTCAACATCATTGCCTCATAGCCTAGGTTTGTTGACACTCGCTCCCTATCTACTTGAAGTCGACACACTAGCAAGCAGTAGCACGGTCAGCAGTTATCCCGTCAGGTACTGTCCTTCATGACTAGATTGCTTAATGCGCACTTCCAGCGCGCGAAGTTGTCTTGTGACCTAAATGCAGCTTGTTGCGTGTAAATGATTGGTCCTTCTACTACATTCAAATCTCTTGAAATACTCTATTACATGATGCAGGATAGTCCCTAGCATTTTGGTCGGTTGCTGACTGTAGACAACTTCAATTTTCGACCGCATCAAACTGCTCGAGTGTTTTTTTCGCACTGTTAAAGCGGCGATGCTCGAGAAGGTGGGGCAGTGATATGTTCGGATTCGGCGCTCCCGTTTTTTTACGGAGCGCTCATCAATGCCAGATCATGAATGACTTAAGTAACAATAAAAAAGTGGCAATGTCTGTTGTATGTGCCGCAACGCCCATAGGCAACCTTCTGCTTGCTCTCATACATAAAGCAGTACACAACGCTGAACGTCGGATGCGTGACCGTGAGCCCGACAACATGCAACATGAGCTATCTAAAAAGATTGGTCTCCTTCGTCGAGTCGAACAGCCGTACCTTTCCAGCGCTGAATTCGGAGCCGACTTCTTTGGCGGATGGGCATATGATCAACGCGTTTGTAAGTTGTCGCTGAGCGTCGCATTAGGTAAACTAAGGTGGTCCTCAAGGACGTCAAGAAAGGCAATTAGTAATATGACTAGCCAGGATGCGCGGGCGCTCTACTTGCTAGACATTAATGACATCGTTTAAATAATAAAAAACCTACGGCGGTGCATAACGGCCAATATTCGGACCGATACATTGCCGCTTGGATTATTTCTCTCGTTGTTCTTCTGTCGTTGCGCGTTCCTGCAGATGGAAAGCTGTATCGGTGAAAACATCGTGATTGTAGTCGTGAGCGACAGCATCAACTGACCAGTGAGCTTCTTGATCGAGTTGCACACCACGTTATCATAGATTTCAACATACGGCCTATCACACTGCGGGCATGGACTCGCCTGCGTGTTTTATATTCGGAATTCTCAACGGTTTTTGTTGCGCACAACCCCTGTAAAGCACCGGCTTTGGCGTCACCACCTTTGTTTTTACTGGCAAGCCTGGTGTGCAAATTATTTATAGCGTAGCCTTTATTGGCGAGGCGTTAATTCGGAGCCAAGTGGGCAGCCTCCAGACTAGCATACATTTTTTTAATAAATTCTTGGTAGCGAACCATGAGTTTTATAGGCGCAAAGGCGGAGTGTAAAAAGTTTTTGCAGATGTTAATTCTTGTAAATTCGCGTTCGATCGGTATTATTACAGAATATATTTTTAATGGTGCCAGCCAAGCGAAGCACGCGAATAGTGCATATAAATTCATTAAAAGGTAGGGGTGATTGGTTAATAGCTATAAGTAAATAGTGACTAGCAGTTCCCAAAAAGTAAAGAAGCATGTTTTCCTCCGGATTTCGTTAGCTATTGGAACTCCTATATAATAAATGCCTTATGATAGCTTCTACAAGCAAAAATCGACTTTCGTTTGAAATCCTCACCACAACAAGTGTCACTTCGTCACATTTTTTAACGTACTCCGTTGCCACAACTAGCTAACAAACTTTCTTTCCAAAATGTATTCAGCGCACTTTATTATAGGCGTTCTTACATTCTTCGACCCTCTTCTATGCCGCCTTGGAGCAAGTGAAAGCTGCGATGGATGCGATGTGCAGTAGATAGGATATGTTGCTGCTACGAATTGCACGAAGAGGTTTGGAAGGCGGAAGGATGGACTTGAAAAGGCTTTATTTCGTGCCTACTTATAATGCAATCCACCATTCATACACGTTAGTGAAAGACCTCGTCAGCGCGCGACCTACTGACCGTTTTTTCAGTGCAAAGATATGATACCGAGAAGACATTTATGATAAAGTACCCTTGGGCTCATGTGTTTCGTTGCCAAGTTTGACTCGTGTTAGTCGATGAATTCATCGGCATTGAGATGACGCAGCCAATGCCAAGCATGCTGACAGAGCGCAAGCTTGGCTAGAGTTCAGGACAGTACATAAAAGGATTACTGATGAGTATGTCAACGCCTCAAAATATTACCAAGGGGTGCTGCTCGATCATGGACTGGCAATTACTGAGGCTGTAATTCAAAATAGTTTGCGTGTACAAACTCGTAATTGGCCAATCGGTTTGACTCAGCGACTTCCGTCTGAATTTAAATATGTCACCCGTGCCATGTATCCGTCAATCGCAGCATTAAGTATCATTCGATTATCAATATGTAATATGTGCGAAGATAGAAGCGAGAATATCAAACATTTCATTTTAGCGTTCTCTTTAGGGATTCATTCTTGAAACACATACCTTACTGCCTTGCTGTACCGCTAAACTAGGCTTCAATTTGAAGGTTTCGAGGGATTAATTGTCATATTTGATGTTTGTATAGGTTCAGAATTGCCGTTATGAAATGTTTGCTTGTTTATTGGCTGAAGGTGCTTGCAGTTGAAGTGGGGAGCAGACTAACAAGATCAAATTTCGGGTCAATCAGAGGCCCTTATTATGCATATATACTGTTTATAATGGTACTGTTGTCAGGGCGGGGGCAGCCATTGAGAAAAAGAAAAGTAACAAAAGGCTCCCGAAAATTGTTATGAGAGCAGAACTTGTGCTAAACTCTGGTCATGTCGGAATTAGCCGGACTACCGACAAACAATCACATGGCGACGCGGGCGCCTTAAGCTCGAAATTTGTCGATTTGTTGTTACTTAAATGGAAGTTCGAACTAACTTTTTAATAATTTAACGAACAGGTGAAAATAAGGCCAAAAGCTCGAAAGCTTGATGCGTTTCAAATCAACTTTTGTGACACACACAATATAGCTTCACGACATGGTCTAGAACGGCAAAATGCAGCTCTAGCGCAATTATCTTGCACTTTGCTGGCAGTGATGAGTGCAAAAAATGATTCGAGCAGTGCTAGCAAACTTAATGCGGTCATTGTAGTACTTGTAAGGTAACATTGACAGCTCTAGAAATGACATCTACAATTTCGTACTGAATGTCTCCTTCCACTTGCACAAAACGCAAGAATTTTTTTTATTCATACCGCATGAAACGTTTTTTGTGCAATGTTATCATCCGAATTGAAGACAATTTGCCTGGCGTAAATCCACGAATGTTTGAGCACCATCCCATTTTCTTTCGTCGCTGTCGTATTGCCTACACATATATTATTTTACAAAACCCGAAGAACAACTGCTGGACATCGAAACAAGGTATACCGCATACACGGTAACGACAAACTTAAACCTGCAAGTAGACCTTTGCAGATATCTATCGCTTTGTACTGCTGGGAATTTATCAAACTTTCTTGTAAACAAAGGTTGTATCAGTATAAACCTTTAATTTCGCTAGAAATTAGCCCGGTCGCTGCAAATTTTGATGCTAAGCCACCAATTTTCCATTCTCCAAGTCTTTAGCATCTGTGGACCTCAAAGCAATCATACAGTGGCTTCAATTGTGTATCAATTTATCAAATTGCGAGCTTTACATTGTCGAGTTGATGACCTTGGCGTCCTAGCTACAGCACGCGAACGAAACTCGTTACAAAAATACTGATTGCACTACAGAGTGCCCTCATTATTAAAATGGCTTTGAGAGTAAGCGCATGTTCGTTACAAACCAAGTCTTGTGAAACAAGTGATACAGGAAGTCGCGACTGGAACATACTCTCAGTATTTATACGATTTAAGAATTCCTCACATCATGAAGTTCTTCCAACTGCAAAAAATGCAGAGTTTAAAAAAAAACGTTATAAATTGTAAACGTTGTCGAGGCTCAAGATTGTGTCAATCAGCACCTTTTTAGTTAAAATTTCCATGCCCGAAGCACTCCAGTGACATCTGGTGGGCAGGAGAGGTCTTCAACTAGCTTATTGACCCATCCAACTGCGCACCTGATGTCTAACTGCTAATCCTAATGTCTAATCTTCACAAATGCGCAGTCGTAGTAAACGGTTTCTTGAACGCCACGTCAAACTGAAAAATATTATTGGGTTCAGCCCGCTCATCCTATCCGTAATTTTTAAGGACTTGTATGGTGACTTAACAATATGTTGCGTAAGTCAGCCACTAGATCGCTTCTTATTACAGACTTTGATCCCGCACGTTACATCTGTGCAAGTGGTGTGAAGTCATAACGAAAATTTATTTTTTTGTTAGGATTGTTCTTTCATTGCATATCAACATATGCATAAAAAATATCCATTCGTTGGCTGCTACAAACTTGAAATGCGATCTTGTGATTGACGTATTCACAATCGCTCTCGGATTGACCCTAACTTACCCTTGCAATCGAAACGTTTAATAATTTACTTAAAATATACTACTTCATATTAAGGTCTTCAAAGTCTAGCCTTCTTGTCACTTCGGTGACAATGTAGCTTGACTGAATGCATGTTTGCTTGCATGGTGTAACAAAGTCGCGGAGGATCCTTGTAAAAGTAGACCGACGAATAAGGCTGAGGCACGGGCGGGGCGAGGAGGAGGAGAGTGTGTTGCTTGAAGCAAGTTGGAAGTGATTTTAAATGAGGAGCTCTTACGACTTATATTCTTGCTACAGCCTTAGTGGTGGTTCTCAGCCATCTACTGCTACCATCCTAATCTTCCTTATTCCATCTGTTTTATTACAAATTCTAGATTACTTTCAGCCAATATTATCTGTTAGTTTTCAGCGGTTATGGAACATCTGAAACTGTATAATGGCCTATTCCTATGGATATTACCAATGCATATGTATTTTGGGAATACTTTAAGGATATTGCGCGAAAGACGTTACCAGCAAAACTGGCGGTGACGACGGGTAAGTCACACGTGGGGACTTGGCGCGAGTAAAGCTTACAAACTTATGTTTTTTAAGAAAATTAAGCAGAGATCTGCACACGACTCGGATATTGGTGACCAGCTTCTTGTGGTACAGCTAAGTCATTAGACTTTCTATCACTACGGAGAGAACGCCAAAATGATGAGGTCAACGAGAACACGTCCAGAGCTAGTACCACTGTATGCCTGACTTTGTCGTGTCCCGAATGTGTAAATCTCGGTAGAAACGATGCTGAAATTCTTTGCGTATTCGTGTATGAATTACGGCTTTAGTCTGGAGTGCACTTAAAGTTGCTGCAACTCGTAGACAACAAATAAGATAAAGCCAGATTAAGAGAGTTGCAAGTTGTTTATGAAGGTAAGTTAGCAACAAATCTTTATTTTGCGCATCAATCTTTCTCCGCAGACGTCATCGCCTTCAGGGAGCGAGAATGACGTGGAGCACTCCGAGCGCGCCAGCAAATACTTGCCTGATACTTTGCTTTCTGAGAATCACACATAGCCTCAAGTTAGCGACAGTGGTTTCAAATTGACCTCATGACGCGGGAATCTGCCTGAATAGGTGTTGGACTCGTCAACATATTCACCGACCATGCAAAAGGCTTAACTAAAAACGAAAGGGGATTCATTATTCGCAAAGGCCTAGACTCGACCTCTGATAAGGTCACCGATATTGGACGACAGAAAGAAGAGCGTAAAACTTCTATAATTGAAGTCACTAACACAGACGGGAAAGGATTTCTCAACACACCCGCTGCCGGAAGTCACCGTCGCGGGTAAGGTCTACTCATTCTCTAAACAACGAGGCTGATGCAACTCCTCGCACGGTGTGTCCGATAAAAGCTAGGTCTGTAAAGAGCCAGCGCGACCTTTCGCCAGCTATTTGTGTGCTTAAAGCATCGCACCAAATTATTTTCTCCCTTTAAGAGACAAGAATAGCCTGCGCTCGGTATGAGAATACTCTTGGGTATTGGTGTCACCATAGCTCGAATATAGAACCTATTCTGGAATCACTTTAATCTTTAGATCTCAAACGACCCCAAAGAAACGAGTTTCTATCCTTTGTGAGCTCAAAGTGCAATATTTAATTTGGGACAGTTCACCTCCAAGGTATTTCAAAGTATTCATGATGCCAATTTAACTGTTATAAGCGTAAGACGTATGCGCGCGTTCTTTTATACCCTAACGTAAGGCAAACCCGCCTTACCAAAGTTTAGATCGCACCGCCGCTATAGCGACCCCAACAATTTCCATAAAGCGGAAAACCGTCACTGCTTTGAGGGTCCCATTTTTTTCAATTCACTCCACTAAATTGGTTGCTGACTTTGGAGGTCAAGGTGCGCCCAAGAATAGCATGTATATGAAGAAGAGATAAATTTATTTGGTCATGTGGTACATGAGCTTTTGAGTCAGATCGACTGCCGTGTATCTCAGAGGCACAAGACGGTCTATTTTTAATCGCAGTGAGCTACAGACTTGGCCGATTCTTGCAAGTGGACAGCCTTATGGCATCCTTATGACCAATATGGCGGTGGTTATAACTTTTAGCCTCCGTATGCGTGCCCATCGCCAGGTCAAGCGCGGGGACATTGCTTCAAAAGATGCTGGGGCGTCTAAGGGCTTGTGCGAGTCTCGAAGTTCCATGAATTATGATACTCGTTCGGATGCTGCAATTCAAGTGCTGGGTGTGCCGACATTATCTCTTGGAGATCGATAGTGTATGTTTTTATATGTCTTTGCATGAGCGCTAAAGGTCCGATGAGCTCACTTTGTTCCAAAAAGCCAAGATTACCTGTAGGAGCGGTAAGTCAAATTCTCTCGTGACACTATACCACATTTTGAGAAGTTACTGAACGACCAATCACTATCTTCGCTTTTTAATTGACTTAAGGTTAGCGGCAGACCGCAGTGCAATACGATTGGCCTTGCAATACAAAATTTTTGGTCTGGTAAAAGCAAACAAATTAAAAATCTGTATTTTTGGCAGGAGCTTTTTCTAATTCGATATTTCTCAACGTATCGATAGCGATAGGTGTTCTAGAGTTATCAGGTCTCTTGCATTGGTGGCAACCTGATTTGACGCTTGCTGCTTATTGTAAGATTTGAATGCCTATTAGAGAGCTTTGGAAAAAGCACTCTGCAAATTGTCCAAGTGCTATGCTTTCAGCAATGAGTAAAGAGACAAAGATGCTGGGTTATATGTGCATATCGAACAACATCTTCCGACACGATTAGACCTGAAGTTACTGTTCAATCAAGCTAAATATGTTTGCTGCAGAGCCACGCTGAAGCTCGCATCACCATCTTAATCGCGTCGTTAAGGAGTGCTTCAAGTCATTCTCATAATTAATACCTTGCATATAATATTTACTGAGCAAAATGACTTCGTGACATAGATTCGCGACAATTTTAATGAAGGAAATTGCTTTGGGGGTCATTACGCTTCTTGACGCGGTGCCAATGCTACGGTGGCGGCACGGTAGTTTTCTTGCAGTTTAGCTAATATCCGAGCACCAGCGCCACTTAAAGTTATTGCCGAAGTATTGTGCAAAGGAAGTGCCTTCATGTGTCTCAACTGTCATTACGACGGTGCGTGTTGCAAGGGACAATACAGCTCTACACCATTGCACCGGATGCTAAACTTCACTTGCAGATCCGAGGTCAAAACTGTTCGATTTCGGCACTACTTGTCTACACTCAGTTGAAGAAGTGGACAACGCTAAAGTACACGACCTCGCATACCTCTTCTTGAGCTGCCGCGATAGGCAATCTATTGTGGTTCATTTCGTGGTTCGCGGCAGTCTACGTTGCGTGTAATGGAGGTCTAAGCTTAAGTAAATGGTTCATGGTACGAGCAGTATATATGTCAACATTAAAAAGAGCTCCACTTTCGTCATTGTCAGTTTTTAATTTCGAGTGCCTTTTCACAGCTAGCGAGCGTCTAAATTTTGCTTGCGGCTGGCAGAAAGATCAATGTCGTCCGATACCAATATGAAGGATCCGAAGGTGCGCGCCGAGCTATACATGGCTTCGCACGGCATCAAAGAGCTCTTTGATGGTCTGGGAACTCTGCTCCTTTATCACCGCCCAGCCAAGCCTCGCGAGTTCCTGATTCAACAACTTGAAGAGATGCGAACAGCAAAGCAAGCGCAACGTCACGTACGGAGCAAAGTTGTCGAGGTACCAAGTAATACTTTGTTTGAACTAACCATTTAACTTGCAGGTGCCCTTTTTTGATGAGAGCGATCTTCAAGCGATGTTCGCAGCGTTTGACATTAAAGGACAAGGTTTCATCTCCATGGAGCAATACGATCAAGGTATTCGGTATTACGGCTACGTGCTGCCACCTAATGATTCTAATTTTTGTTTGTGATTTAGCGTTGCTAAACCTCGGGATTGAAAAGCCATCTCTTTGCTTGCCTGAGTCCGTGTCGATGATCAGCCAAAGCCTCTTTGTTCGCAGCTTGTATGCACTTCTATCTTAAAATTTTCTCGGAAATCCTACCCGTCTTTTAATTAGCCAACAATTGTCGTTGTAGAACGCAAGAAATTCAAAACGCATCGGCTTCATTCATGTAATTTGCTCGCTATCGTTTCGAGCACAAATAGACCGTTTCTGCAAAAGCAACTTTTGTGTGCGCAGGAAGAAATGAACCTTTGCTAGCAATGCTGTGAACCTTGGATCGAAAGCCTGAGTTGGGTACATAAGCCGCGAGTAAAGCACTCTGTACAATTAATAAGATTCTTGAAGTATCGATAAAGTGAAAAATTTCATCCTCACCGATCCTTTCACCTCAAAACTCCTCGAAATAGCTGGACGATTAAGCTGAGAGTAAAGTATTTCTCTGATAGATTTGCGCACCATGACTTGGCATTGCTTTTGCAATTGGGATCTTCGAATCATCAACACTCATCCTAGCAACACCAGCTCACATGGCTTTCCCAACTCGATACTTTGGTACCATTCGTCTGCTCATCTCCTTCATCCTGCTTTTCTCCTTTCCATCGAAAATCTGCTCAATCCAAAGCCGGTGAGAGCTCCATCCTATCAATTATTAATCGATGATCACTTAGTGGCATCAGCTCAGTGCACATATGGTAACGACGACAGAAGATCGTATCGCTGTCCTTCAGGTTATTCAAGTTCGACTCATCTGCTCGTTGCCTAATAAACAGTAGCAACTTCTCTCTTTCCCTTATTATTAGCCAAACTAACGTTCGAGTGCAGCCCTTTTGTGGCTTCCCATGGCTTTCACGATCGCGTATTGCGGTGACCAATTTATTTTAAGTATGAAAGCTTAAGCACGACACATGCAACACCCACTAACTTCATTCTTGAATTGTCGTTTCAGAAAAGGATCCGAAAACTCGTTCGAGCTAACAGTAAAACTATGGTGCACGAACGAACTCCGGTGGCGGTCCGGGTGCTGACGATCTTTCTTGCGCTAGTTGCTGCCGGAACGGCCGGGTCTGGTGGCCTGAAGAGCTGTAACTATGGCCAGGAGCTGTTCCGATCCGGCAAGCAAGTCTACTTTTTAATCGTCGTTGGAGCACTAGTGTCCATTACATTTACGCTTCGTGTGCTGGTCTTTGACGTGCGCAAGCTCCGTCTCCCACGGCCACGTGTGTTTGTTCTCTTCGACTCGGTTTGGCTTGTGCTTACGTTTGCGAGTGCTGTCGCCGTCTCGGCCGCACCCGTTGGGAAGTCAGTATGTTCGGGGTTAGACAAGGATATAATGATTTTATTAGAAGAAGTCTGTGACTTCAAGTGCTCTGACATCGTGACGGCGATCATTGCCGTCTTCATGGCGTCTGTGTGTATTCTATTCGACATTCTTTTCACTACGGGTGCAATTCCGGTTACGAGCGTTGACTCCTTCGCTGAGGACTTTAGCTTTGATGAGAAAGTCGGGACTCCTCGTAGTCAAAAGGCTGCTGCTAATCGAGGAGCCGCTGGAGTCTAATTGCAATCAATATACTATTGCCTGCATCTTGCAGTTAGTCTCTTTATTCGATCCACTAATGCATAGTAGATTTCTGTACCCTTTTATCGGTACACGCAGTACCCAGTGGTGGAGACGTCCCAGTCTTTTAATATCCGCGTCTCCTCTCGCTTTAAAGCTTTCTTTTCCAACTCGACACAGAATGGTGCGTACATTTTCATCGGACGGTCGTCCATGGTTCACGCCTTCTACGCGCTTCTAAAGCCTCTTCTCCCCACTAGGTCGAGCCCATGCGTGAGGACTTTCCACCCGTCGACCACCGCGGGGGCGGTCCGCCTCTGAATGCATTGTATGGACCGCGCGACGACTTTCGCCGCCGCAGCGACAGCCGTGACAACTATGACATGCGCTTTCGAGGTCCACGCGGCCGAAGTCGCAGCCGCAGTCCTCGTCGAGGCCGTGACAATTACGACTCGAATCCGCGCTTTGACGATTCGCGTCGGGATTCCCGCCTGTCATCGCTCCCCGAGCCATTGGTGTCGTACAAAGTGTGGATGATGCGACAAACGGACGAATTGTCCCCCGAGGTGTATCAACAGCGGTACGAAGAGTACAAAAAGAAGCACGTGCAACGCGTGTTGCGTGCGTTCTTTGACCTGCATAAACGCGAAGAATGGCTGCAAGAACGCTACTCCCCAGCGCTTCGTTATCGTGTCGAGAAACTCAAGACGACGCAGCAAATCAATGAAGCCAAGCAATTTGGCGAGCGCGTGCAGTCTGGAGCGGCAACGATCTGTCTTGATGAACAACCACCGGTTGAGAATGGTGTGAACCCGCTCGGGGAAGACTTTGCCAATGATCTTGAGAACAGCGCCCGCATCTTGTACGTACGTCGTGTACCATGTGCATGTCCCGTGGGTACACTGAGTGAAGCCATTAAGAAAGCGGTACGATTGCTTGAAGTAAGGTTGGTTGGTTTTTTTGTCACTTAAGGATTACTTTTTCTATAGGGTGGCCCGTTTGTACAGTTGTACCTATCGGATCCTGTCAAAAAGAGTGCATTTGACTTTGATCGTTCAGCGTACATTATCTACGAGACCACGGCCGCCGCAAGCGACGCTATGCCCAAGATTCACAATACATTTGTCGAAGACGGCAATCAATTTTCACCCTTTCGTCTTCAAGTGTCTCCTCATCGCGCACGTGCACCGCTCAAGACGCCATCGTACTTGTCGGTGCCAGAACGACTCCTAGCCGATTTTGCGCAATCGCTTCGTCTTGCTCAAGCATTGGACGCACGTTTATTTTATGGTGCAGATGACAAGCGCATGCGGTTTGGGATTGATGCGTTGCTAGCGTCGGATGAAGTGACGCTTAAGTACCCAACCGAAAAACACAAGCTTGACGTGGTCGTCGCGTACTTGCGTCGTGTCCATCATTATATTTATTACGCAGGCGTGCAGTGTCTTGACATGGGGGATATCATGCACGCACACCCAGCCCTCTTTTGCCGTCCTTCACCTTCTACGCGGGATCTTGAGGAAGAAAAGGCACGGCAAGAAGCTGCAAAGTCGGAAAAGACCGACGAAGAAAAGGAAGTTGCCGACAAGAGTGAAGCAGGAGGGAAAGATGTGGCAACGGGTGGAGAGACTGCCAAGGTTATTGGCGGGTGGGCGGCTGCATTGGACGAAAAAGTGCAAACGTATTTAAAAGAATTAGCACCTGATGTTGTGGAAGCCAAGCGTGCAAAGGATCGTGCACTCGTGAACGAGATCGAGGCGCGCGAGGAGGCTGCATTGGAGAACACGTACGCGAATTATGGTGAAAAGGCGAGCGATGACGGGAAACACCGTTGTCGCTTATGTACCAAACTTTTCAAAGCCATGGATTTTGTCAAGAAACACATTCGAAACAAACATCCGGAATTAGTTGTGGACAAGATTGCCGAAGTGGGTGAAAGTTACATGTGGGAACAATACCGAGAAGACGAGCAACGTCCGATGCCTTCTCTCGAGACGAGCAACAGTATGCCAGGTGGTGCTGTCCTTGGTGGCCGTGCTGGAGGAGTGAATGATGGACGGAATAATGGCGGCTATCGAGGACGACCTGATCGCGACTTTGGAGGTGGCCGGGGATTTTACCGAGACGATAATTTTCGAAGTCGTGGCCCTCCCATGCGTGATGATTGGATGCGACAGGGTTCCTTTGATCGGCCAATGCGCTCGCCTCCACGATTCAACAATCGTGGTGGCTACGGGAATTCACCGTCGCGCGGACCTGCACCACTGCCTCGAGTTCCTGACGGCGAGTTGCCGGTCGATCCTCGCCAAGTCTCGACGTCGTATCGTGATTTAGACAATTTATTGGACACCAAAGTCGAATTGAGCTTTGACGCACTGGACAGCTTGCCACCTCCGAAAAAGAAAACCAAAGTGTGAGTTCAACGGGAAAAGGTTGCGAACAAGTTCAGAGCCTCGTCTCTCCCCACTACCATGCGCTGTTACAAGGTATGCAAGAACCGTCAAAGTACAAGGTGTAGTTTGAGTTGCGCAGCAGTCGAATGCAATGAAAGTATCATGAGGCGAGTCTTGTTGTCTCGTGATCACTTACAGCTGCAATTTTGGCATTCTAACATGTGTGAGAATAAAATCTAAACAAACACTTTTTACTGATTTCCATCAATCTCGCAGTGCTCCCATAATAAGCTCGGATGATTGCACAGCATTGCCCTTTTCAGATTGAAGTGCAATGTGGCGAAGCAACAGCCGTTGAGTTTCCAAGTTGAGATGGTCTTTCAATGGAGCAGCTTTGAACAACGCAACCCCAGTCCTTGTCGATCTTGTTGACACGACAGTATCCGTTTCCCAGGCGTCACTCGAGTCGGTCTGAGACGATGGGAATAAAGGAAGTTGTGTTTGAATATTCAGCCCTTTACATAGTTGATCAGCAAGTTTGCCACCATCGTCTTCACTTGTAGCGTGTGCAAGGCCCAGCCACCGCGCGAGTTGCTCCAATGGAAACCGGTCCTGTTTCGTCAATCCCTTGTTCATCATATGCAGACTGCGCGTCCAGACAATCGGCAAATGACGCAACGAAACCGCTCGCTCCAGCATCGACATGGCAGCAAAGTTGGCAACGAACGCATAAAAGTCGTCGGTTTGCAACGCCACGAAGGTGCGAAGTGCCCGCTGCACACTTGGCAAGTTGCGTCGTGTAGGTGACAGCTTGAGCAGGCGCCACGCGACGAGTTGAGGGTCGTTTGCGTGCAACAGCACGTCGTATGCGATAAATTCGCCTAGCTCAACGACGTACAGCTTTGCCACGTTGGGCGTATTGTACAGCGTCTGGAGCTGCGACAGAGCTGACGCCAGCTGTTGGTCGTTTAGTGTGTCGCTCCACTCTTGTTGATACACTGCATTCGGTAGCAATTGCATCGCTCGCAATCCTGCGAGCAAGTGGAATCGAACCGTTTGCTGCAACGCGGTCACTAAGGATCTATCTTCAATTCGCTGCATCAACACCATCAAAAGTCAGAAGCATTCTTTTAAGTAGGCGTTTCATACCCATACCTGCACTGTAAAATCTTGTCGTACGCTGCGTATCCGGTCATTAATAAAATGATAAACCGCGAGAAACTCGACAACTTGGACCGCTTGACGGTTCTCCCACGCATCAAAGCCACTTCGTGGCCAGGGGAGTACCGTCGTGAATAAGTATTGTAGCGTTTGGAGCAGTATGGGCGCCGGTCGGAGGTCCGATGTCTCGTAAACATCCCGACCGGCAGCAGCACGACGGTATTTCTTTACGGGCACGAGGTCTTGATTTCGGGCTGTGGGGCACTCGAAGCGACTGAGCTCCTGAGTTTGAGCACGTTCAACCTTCTCTTTAACGGGACAAAAAGCGTGGCAATGCCCTCGTATTGATGTATGCTTGAGTGGTTCAGACGAGGAAGGGGAAGTTATTGTAGTTGGCGCTGTGCCCTTGCCGCGGCGACGGTGGGGACGTTTCTCGTGCGTCATCTCGTGCAATTAATTAATACAATTAGCTTGGCAAAAACATGGCGTATACTTAATTTTGAGGATATTTTGCCTAATATAAGGTAAATTGCCGCGTAGCCAAGATATGCACGTGCTAGGCTCAGTCTGGCTAGTCCACGGCATAGAGTGGTGTTCGCATACGTCGGGTCTCGTTCGGCGGGCAGTGCAGCCAGCACCGAGGTCGTGAGGGTTTTCCATTTCTTTCGGTCTTGTGCAAGGGTACGAAGCACTTCGAGGTCTTGTGCTGTCCGGAGTCGAAAGCCGGAGCCACAGGAAACAAGGTCGTGGTCGAGTGTTGAGGGGATCGTGGTGCGGGGACGTCCGATCCATTTTGCTGCGGTGGAGAAGAAGTAGGCACGCATCTGGAGGTTAGCTGGAATGTCGGGATTGCGGCGAAGTACATGACCAAACAGGCGCCAGCGAGCTTGTGTCAGTCGTAGTCTCAGCGGCCGCTCATCACAGAGGTCGTAGAGTTTTGCATTCGAAATGTGTCGGGGGTAGCGATAGCCAAGAGCGTAGCGAAGATATTGTAGTCAAAAGAAAAGTCAAAGCTTTTCGGCGTCAATTTTGGTTTCGCTCGCTTGAACAATCGTTGACACTGCAGACTAACGTGATCAATGCAGCAAGTTAAGTGGATCAATTAAGCTTTGTTAGATTCTCATTCTGCTTCGTCGGGTTATCATTACAGATTCTATAATAGGAATGAACACGTACAAGATACTGACACAGGGCCAGGACAAGAAGTCGTTACTTCGTCGTATGACTTGCAACGCATAGAGTAAAAAGCTATAGTTTTTCCATGTGTACGTTTTTGCTCATTTGTAGATAATCATTTATGGTATGCCCTTTTATATTGTAGCAGCATCTTTTTAAAGCGCACAATTCAACCTTTAGAATTTTGTGTTGGTACACGATGTACAATAATCACCACAGACATCTATTTCGTGCCTGAAAAACTTAAGGTAAAGTTCATAGGGCTATGCCAATATTGTGTGTAGATGTTTGGCTTGCATTGCCCTCGCGAGAAAGCTGCATTACAATCTACCACGAAGCCGTAAATTACGATGTAAAGTGCGCAATATCGTTGATAGTTTGTATTGCCTTTTGGCTATTCGAAGCCTGCAAGCCCTAAAACAGAACTCCGCATACTGCTTGTGTCGTATCGAATAAGCACTGGATGGCATGCATTCTATGCGGTGTTTACGCCTTAGAAGTCACGAGTTAAGATCCAGCCATTGTATTCTGATTGCTTTTCGTAGCGTTAGACATCTGAGGTACCAATACTTAGCACCAGACATCGTCCAATCTCTTGTAGAGAATCTATCAGAACATATATTTACAACTCGTATGAAGAAAAGTTTATTTTTTTATTAAAAGATGAGCATTTGCTGCCAATTTAACTTAACAGCACATTTCGCAACGACATCGTAGAAACAAACGAACATTTGGAATGATCTGTCTCCACGCAAAGCTAGCCATGATGACAGCAATGGAGCTTTCGAGAACAAAGTCATTGTCTAGCCTTCAAGTCGTCGTGAAAATTCTCGGGAGGCCCTTGAGGATTATGTCCGCTCTCGATCGAACGTGCAAAGGACCTCGTGGTTTCATCGTTTGCATTCTTTGCTGCATCTAGTACTAAGTTGGCTCTCGGCCACAAACCATTTGTAAGCACTTCCATCAACGTCTCGTGGTAATCTTGATACTCGTTACAAAAGCGCTTGTAGTAGTCCAGCCAAAATCCTATAGCTGCTCTGCTTGCCTCAAAATTGAGAAAGAGATAATCGTGTTCTTTGTCAGGCTTCAGCATGAATACGACTTCAGATGGAAGCACTTTCTTATTCAACCAAACTTCCTTTATTAGCGTCAAGTACACTCTGCTCCTGTAATACTTGGCGTTGCTCTGCGAAGTCAGCATCTTGAGAAAATCGGCCGGCTCAAAACATTTCTCGAAGACTTTGAGTTCAACAACAAAGCAATCGACCATGGAGGGCTGTCTGAACCGTACGCTCATGTAATTGAAAAACATCAGGAGTTCCTTGCTTTCGAACAAGTTGTCCATTTTTAAGTCAATCCTTAGCAGCTTCAAGAGAATGTCTGGCTGGAGATAACGCTCGAATCTCTGCTTAATCAACACCTGTATAAGTTCAATGACAAATGCTTTCGAATTTGGATACTTTGCAGCATCCAACAACTTTTTAGTCAATGCTGTGTAGTCACATTTGGCCAACATGGCCGCGATAATAGCTGCGTAAATCTTATCTTTGACTGTCGATTTCCGTGATACGAAAATGAAATAGGCCCACTTTACCCAGGCCTTATTGGCCAAGAGGTCACCCGACACGGCATCAACTTCTTCATCGCTGAGAATCTGACTTGCAGACGCTTTCTGCCTTACCAATTCTAACACATTGCTGATCGCATTTTCTTCAATAAGCTCATACTTGTCCTTGTCGCTCATTAGAATGCTTTTTGCAAAGTGTGTAAACGTGAATTTGTCCCTTTCTTCGTCGTCAATGCCTGTCGAATTTTGAGTTCTGGTTGCTGCCCTCGGCACAAGAACATTCTCGGAATTAGAAATGTTTGACTTTGTCACAAGTAGCCTCGCCGAATCAGCCGGGGCATTTGCAGTAAGAGCACCAGCCAGAAGTGCCAGTTTTAAGTAGCGAAATTGCATGGTGTCAATTAGAAAGTGATGTATACGGATTTAGAAGATACAAAGTAGGGTGGACCACTTCACCGCCTGATTTATCAAGAATACTGTACCGAACAATGGATATTACAATGATGTCCATTAATTTAATAGTGCAATTAGCGTATTACAACACAATTTTCGATATAATGGGCAACAGAATGCGAGTAGTAGTATACAGATAAACAATTAAACGCGTGGTTTTGGGATATTGTTAGAGAAGCTGTGTATGAAGGTCAACGTACGAAACATGTACTTACAAAATGGTAATATATTTAGTGAGTTCCTTTTTTCGCTGTTTTTCTGGGGGCAATTTCTCATTGAGTCCTTCGAGTACGCTCAAGGTTGAGGGTCGCACTAAGTTCAATCAATCTGCGGGAGGAACAGCAACAGCAATTGTAATGCGCATGCTAGAATCATAATTTAGTGCGTTTGCTGACGTTTCAGTCAAAGACACGTTTACGTGCTTCGTTGGCACTTTCAAACTTTATAAACCGATTCGTATAATATGACTTTTCTTCTTTTGTTAACAACTAGCGACATGGCCCGCTCGATTAAAATGTAAGACTTGAAGATGTGTCTTTAGAACGCAAGCCAAAAGAATGATCATATAATATGACCTCCTCTTAGGTAGTTCTTCTGTTTACCGTCCTCGGCTATGACTTCTGGTAAGTACACACACTATGGCTTCCTGTATAAGCTCACCCTCCATGTAGAGAAATGGAACGCGCTGCTTCCCATGAACCTTGATGAGTACTTGTTGCCACTGGATGACGACAGACATTCTGCAGGCGCGATAATAATGATTACTACTACTGATTGCAATACATTTACAAAGTTACTTTACATCTTACTGTCAAGAATGAGCGGCTGCACTCATCAACACCATCAAGTGTCAGAAAAATTCTTTTGGATAAGTTCTGCATACCCATACCTGCACTGTAAAGCCTTGTCTTACGCTGCGTATAAAATGACAAACAGCGAGAAACTCGATAATTTGGACCAATTGACAATTTCCCACGCATCAAGGCCACTTTGTGGCCAGAGAAGTATTGTCGTAAACAAGTAACGTAGCGTTTGGAGCAGTACGGGCGTCGGTCGGAGGTCCGAGGTCTCGTAAACTTCGCGATCAGCAGCAGCACGACGATATTTCAAGTGAGTTTGAACACATTCCGCTATCCCTTTTTTGGGACAAAAGCGTGGCAATTGGAACAAAAAGCGTGGCAAACCCCTCGTATTGGTGTATGATGAAGTGCTTTAGGCGAGGAAGGTAAACCTATTGCAGTTGGCGCAGTGCCCTTGCCGCGGCGACGGTGAGGACGTTATTTGTGCGTCATCTCGTGCAATTTAATACAAATAGCTTGGCAAAAACCGTTTGGTCTTGAGATGATAAGAAGCAATGGCTCATTTTAAATGGTCAGCTTTACCACAAAAGCTCGGATTGATGCAACGGTCTGAACTAATATACTATCATGAATCCACAATAACAAAATCGTTAAATTATCATTCTTGCTTTGTCATTTTCATTTATGTAGCGTTTGAATAATTAATGGAAAATAAAGTTTCGATATTCAACATAATGTGTGCTTTGTGTTTTTTCTCGACACATCAAAGCTTCCTTTCGTGGTGAAATAAATTACTCTGTAATCGGTCGCACAAGACATTGACACAGTGTCAGGACAAGAGGTCAATAGTTTGTCTTTAACTTGCAACTAGCGCGAAAATGAAGAGCTGAAAGCTAAAGTGTATGTTTGCTCATTTGTAGATAATTATTTCATTTTATGCCCTTCTATTTTTTTACGAGCGAACAAAACCGGTTTTCCGTCCTAAAAATGCGCACATTTCACCTTTCGGTTTTTGTGTTAGTGCTAATCTATTTACTGGAAAGCTCCGAAACAGAATTTCGCGTGGTGTTAGTATCGTACTAGATAAGCAGTGGCAGGCAGACCTTATATGCGGTTATCGTGTGTGCGCGTTTGAGCACTGTATATTTAAAAAAGGCACTAATTAGGGAACCGTTAAACTTTGATTTGAACCAATGAAATTAGACTAAATCCACCAATGGGAGCAGTTTATCTCTGTTAATGAACACAGTGTTTTTTCAACCAATGAAAAGAGAAAGCGATACCCATCCGGTACCCCTTTTTCGTAAATTGCCGTTCCCCCTGTTTTTAGCAAATCAAAAAAAGGAGCAATTCCGTCAATGAGAGCAATATTACCAAACAAGTTATCGGAATGCGCCTTCCTTTACGTCGTCTCTCTGGGTGTTGCTACTGCTGATTGTGAGTTGCGCTCGCGGAGAGGAATACCATCGTCACATGAACAACTGGGCGGTGATTGTTGAAGAAGCTCGAGCGTGCACTAGTTGGTAAAATGCAAAGTGAATATATTCAAAGGTCCTTAGTTCGCAACTACATGCTACCTTTAAGCCAATTATTTATCAAAGTCAATCAGAACGACTCACCATCCGGGCGCAATCATCTTCTTATCTGGGCGCAATCATCTTCCCATCCCGAAACCGATCTTTTGCTCATTTTGAACCCGCTTCCTCAGTCAGTCATCAACTGATTGCAGATACCGATACTTACCGATATGTAGTCGCTGTTCGAGGCGTTTGTCCGCCAACATCTTCGACAAGAGTCGTATCCTCAACACTCCCACTCGACTCGTCAGCGCTTAGTGACTTGCTGCCCAATTTGTTCCGAAGATTTTGAAATTGGACCGCAGTTATTGGCTTGGTCATAATGCCAGCGAGCATGTCGTGCGTCGAACAATACTGCAGCATGACTCGACCGTCTTTTACTTTCTCCCGCACGAAGTGGTACCAAATGTCGATATGCTTGGTGCGCTTGTGAAACGCTGGATTCTTGGCCAAAGCGATGGAACCTTGATTGTCCTCGTAGATCTTGATCGCTTGACTTCTTGATATTTTACCAAGCTCGCACAGAAAGGTTTTTAACCAAGTTGCCTCTTGAGCTGGTTCTGTCAAAGCCATGTACTCTGCTTCTGTCGAAGAAAGTGCCACTGTCCGTTGTTTCTTGCTTCTCCAGCTGATGCAACCTCCATTTATCATGAACGCGTAGCCTCTTGTGCTTTTTTGGGTTTCCAAATCGCCTGCCCAATCTGCATCGGAATAGCCTCGAAGTCCTTCTTGGTCTTGAGCTAGAAATGTAAAGCCATGCGTCTTTGTTCCTTGTATGTATCGGAAGACCCTTTTGAGTGGCTGCCAGTGGGTTGGACATGGGGCCGAGGCAAATTGGCTGAGTACTCCCACTGCGGCTGCTAAGTCCGGGCGAGTCCTAACCATCAAGTACATAAGACAACCAACGCCATTTCGATATGGGACTTTTGCCATTGTTCGCACATGGCCTTGGTCATCTTGAGTCCTGGATCTTGCGGTGTCCTGATGGGATTGCTATTTTCCATGCCAAACTTCTTCAAGATGTCACTCGCGAATTTTGTCTGGCGAATGGACACGTTACCACTCAAAGTTTCTTGATGAATCTCCATGCCCAAAAAGAACTTGAGTCGATCAAGATCCGTCATTTTGAATCGCTCGCTGAGTGCTTTCTTAGTCCTCTTCAGCAGCAAGTCGTTGTTGCATGCAAGCACCAGGTCATCAACGTAAAGTGCCACGAGGATCAATTCTTCGTTATTGCGCTTGACGTAAATGCAATGGTCGGCATCACGCTTTGTAAACTTCATTTCCAGCATGTACGCGTCAATCGTCTGGTTCCACATCCGTGGTGACTGCTTCAAACCATAAAGGGAGCGCTTTAGCTGACAAACGTAGTTTGGGTATACGTCGTTGACATATCCATCCGGTTGCGCCATGTAAATGTCCTCGTCCAAAGTGCCATTGAGAAAGGCTGTCTTGACGTCCATCTGATGCAGCATCAAATTGTGCTTGGCCAACAGACTTAGTAGAATCCTGATCAAAGTAAACTTGGCCACTGGAGCGAAAGTCTCTTCGTAGTCGACTCCATGCTTCTGAGAAAAGCCTTTATCCACGAGTCGTGCTTCGAACCGCTCGATCTCTCCGGCTTGATTTTCTTTGATCCGGAAGACCTGGCAACCTTTCGGCAAAGGTACTAACTCCAAGGTCTTCTTGTTCTTGCGAAGTGAGCTCACTTCAACATCCCAACCCTCTCTCCATTCGGCCGCGTTGTTGGATTCCATTGCCGACTGGAAATTTGTCGGCATTTCTCCCACTGAATCCACAACAAAGGCCGCCTTAAAGTCTCGGGCCGATGCAGACATTTCCTCCAAAAACTGATAGCGACTTGGCCTCTTTGGTGATGGAATTTTCGCCGCTTTTTCAAGTGATTTATTTCGCTGGTGTCGTTTACTCCCGGGCTCAAAATCCAAATCCACAATAGGCTGCGTTTGTGAGCGCTGATTGCTTTTAGGCTCCATGTCTTTATCATGCATAGCATTTTCATTTTTTGAGCGGTCAAAATTGGCTGTTTCGGTCTCGTCAAATACATCTTCTGATGACTTGATACTTGGTATCTTGTCGTCAAAAGTATCTTCCATGAATTTTGCGTCCCGACTTAATAGAACGCGACCGCTACCGATTTCTTCAAACCTGTACGCCTTTTCGTGTTCTGAATAGCCAAGAAAGCGGCACCGAGTCGAACGAGCATCAAACTTGGATCGTTTCTCTTTGGGAACTGAGACGTAAGCATGGCAGCCGAATACCTTTAAATTTGCCAACAAAGGCTTCTTGCCAGTCCACAGTTGAAACGGCGACGCATCATGATCAACAGCTCGTGTCGGACATCGGTTGCGAAGAAACGCAGCAGTTAAAAGAGCTTCACCCCAATAAGTTTTTGGAAGACCAGCGTGCTCCAGCATACTCTGTCCACAATCAACAAGTGTACGATTCATGCGTTCTGCGACTCCATTCAGTTGTGGCGTGTATGGTGGCGTAAACTTCTGTATGATGCCACGCTCTGCACGAAACTTTGCCATTGCTCCAGAAGTGTACTCGCCGCCATTATCACAACAGAGTGATTGAACGCGCTTGTTTGTCGGATTTTCGGCCATCGCAACGAAAGTAGCAAACTTGTCGGCAACCTCGGACTTGTTTCGTAGCAAGTACACAGCACAGTAATGCGACTTCTCGTCGATAAAAGTAGCGAAATAGCGCTTGCCACTGAAAGTCGCCGTTTGCATGGGTTCACACACATCGCTGTGAGTGACCTCAAGAACTTTCTTTGCCCGATTAAGTGAAGACTTCATGAAGCTTACCCGCGTCTGTTTGCCGAGAGCGCACCCTTTGCACCGCTCCCACTTGTTAACAGACTTCAGGTCAATACCTGATCCACAGCCTTTTGCAACAATAGTCGCAAGACCACCGTGACCAATGTGACCTAGTCGAAGGTGCCAGAGGTACGACGTGGTGTCCCCATGGCATCTTAACGAGCTAGTCAAATTTGCCTCTTCTTTATGCTTCATGCAGAGCTTGAACAGCCCCTTTCCCTAACGAGCGCCCAACTTCCAGCGAAGACCTTTCGCTTCAGCAAAGCAGCCGTCGTGCTCAAACGTAACTGGACCAACATTCTTTGTGAAGCGTCCAGCGGAGAATAAATTGCGCGAAAGTTTTGAAATGTGCCAAACCGAAGTGAGAACACCCTTCTTCATTTCGCGAGGCGTAAAAATCGAAATAACAATGTCACCCGTTCCCACAGCTTGAACTGCGCCATCATCCGCGAGATCCACATCCACTGGGTCGATTCTCTTGTAAGTTTTCATGAACTCTTTCGAGTATGTCATGTGTTGAGTGGCCCCCGAGTCAACTAGCCACACACAGCTCGACTTGGTGGAATAGGCAGCTTCACCAACCGAGAAAAGATAGTCGCCAGAGTCGTCATCGTTTCTCTGCGCGACACTAGCACGCTGCGGTCGCTGTCGTTCCGCATTGTCACGAATTCGAGCCGGGCACTTGGCAATCCAATGCCCATGCTCTCCAAAATAGTGGCAAGTACTGCTTGCCTTCACTGACGCTTGTCGTCCCTTGCGTCGTCCATTGTCCGCCATTACAAATGCTTGACCTTGGCCGTGCGCGGCTTAATCGACGCCGCCACCTTGCTATTTGCGCTTTAAGTCTTCGTGTAGCAGCCGAGACGTGACGAGTACCCACGATAAAAAGTCGGCTCTTGACTCGAGTGCCGTGATAAGAAACGCGTACGACTCGCTGAGACTTGCCAAAAGCGTGATCACAAGGTCGTCCTCGCTAGTCGGAGCACCCACAGCGTCGAGCTGCTCCGCCAGCGTCTTCATCGTGTTAATGTGCGCGAACACATCTTCCCTTTCATTCATCTTGGCCGTGAAGAAGCGACGACGAAGAAAGAATTTATCCGCAAGGCTCTTCTTCATGAAATGTCCCTCAAGACGCGACCATGCATCGTGTGCCCCACTCGCCGAACGAAGCAACGGCAGCTGCGAGTCCTCCATCGCAAGACAGATGATCGCGAGCGCCTTCCTCGACTTGCGCTTGAACGTGTTCTGGTCCAGCGCAGTAGTCAAATGTTCCAGCTTGATCTCCCCGCTCACCAGTTCCCACAAGTCACGCTCCTCCAGCACCATCTGCATCTTAAACTTCCAAGTGTGGAAGTTCGTTCCATCAAACTTGTTGATGCGGTTGGTGGTGGAGGCGTCCATGGCAAGGGCGAAGTCGGTGTCGGAGTCAGGGAAGACGGAGCTAGGGCTCATAACCTGAAGAAGCTCGAGTGTGCACTAGTTGGTAAAATGCAAAGTGAATATATTCAAAGGTCTTTGGTTCGCAACTACATGCTACCTCTAAGCCAATGATTTATCTAAGCCAATCAGAACGACTCACCATCCGGGCGCAATCATCTTCTCATCCCGAAACCGATCTTTTGCCCATCTTGAACCCGCTCCCTCAGTAAGTCATCAACTGATTGCAGATACCGGTACTTACCGATATGTAGTCGCTGTTCGAGGCGTTTGTCCGCCAACATCTTCGACAAGAGTCGTATCCTCAACAATCGTAAGCAAGGAATCTGTAGTATGGCTCCATGCCTTGTATATTAATAGGCGTCATTTGTTGTAGGTCGACACGTCTCGCTTTTGGAGTGATTACAGACACATTGCGAATGCGTTATCACAGTACCACTCAGTCAATCGTCTTGGGATCTCAAACAGCCAGGCAAGACAATGTTGAAAGACAATTTGACATACCTTGCTTATTGACAATGCGACGCTACTGTTGTAGATCATTTTGATGGTGGCGGACCAAATGCCGTGCAATCCTCGCAATTGCTTTCCTGGACAAGTGTTTAACAGTCGAAGCCAAAATAAAATCTGTACGTGTTTATCCTGCATCACGTTAGCTTTGTATGCACCTTTTGGTTCGATTTGGTGTCCAACGCAGCTATAGAAAAACGCCAAGGTCGATTATCGCGGCTTTGAGGTCTCGGTGGCCAACTTCATTACAGTCCTTACGGGTGCGTCAAATAGATATTTAGTGTAACCTATTCTAATTGAACGATCGGGACGAAATGGAACAGATATAAACAGCTAAAACAAAGCTCATAACCTTGGGCGCGCGCGTGCATGAGAACCGCCGACTTTGCCTCTTCCAGAGTGCTGTACGAGAGCTCTCTAGGGGGTTGCATGGTGTTTATTGCGAGAAGTAGAGTGCGAGTAGAGTGATATTGAGAAGAGTGATGTTGAAAAGAGTAATATTGAGAAGAGGTGAGTAGGAGTTATTTTTTAAAAAACAAGGCAGTTGACAAAAAGGGGTACCGGATGGGTATTGCTTTCTATTTAATTGGTTGAAAAAGCACTGTGTTAGATAAAGTGCTGATTTAGTTTAATCTTATTGGCTAAAATCAAGGGGTACCGGCAGGTTACCAAAAGGGTACCGGCAGTTTAACGGTTCCCCACTAATTATTGTATTGCTTAAAAGCATCAATCTTTAGCACCAGTCATTGTCCAATCATTAACGTTGCGTCACAGTGATAGACCTATACTTAGCGTATGTAGAAAGGATACGACTGGTGTGGTCTCTTAAGAGAGCAAAGAATGATACTAATTGCCAAATCTTTAGTCATTGGAAACGTCACGATAGACAACAAAATAATTATACAATATTTATTGTCGCAATCTATCAAGTGTCAATCCTAGACTATCGGATCCGAAGTATACAAAAAAGTCTGACTTTTAAACGCAACAGCACACTCCTTAACGAAATCGTGGAAACGAGAAGAACAGTATGAATGTTCCATGACAATGTGTCGTTACGCAAAGCTAGCCAAAATTACCGTTCAGCTTTCACGGACGAAAGTCATTGTCTAACCTTCAAGTCGTCGTGAAACATCGCGGGACGGCCCTAGAAGATTATGTCCGCTCTCGATCGAACGTGCAAAGGACCTCGTAGTTTCATCGTTTGCATTTTTTGCCGCTTCCAGTACTAAGTTTGCTCTCGGCCACAGACCGTTTGTAAGCATCTCCATCAACGTCTCGTGGTAATCATGATACTCGTTACAAAAGCTCCTCCAGTAGTCCAGCCAAAAATTTATAGCTGCTCTGCTTGCCTCGAAATTGAGAAAGAGAAAATCTTGGTCCTTGTCAGGCTTCAGCATGAATACGATCTCGGATGGAAGCTTCTTCTTATTTAGCCAAACCTGCTTTATCGTCATCAAATACATCATGCTTCTGTAGTTCTTAGCATTGCTCGGCGAAGTCAGCATCTTGAGGAAATCAGCCGCCTCAAAACATTTCTCGAAGACTTTGAGTTCAATAAAATAGCTATCGACCTCGGACTGCTGTCCGAACCGAACGTTCATGTAGTTGAAAAACATCAGGAGTTGCTCGCTTTCAAACAAGTTGTCCATTTTTAAGTCAATCCTCAGCAGCTTTAAGAGGATGTCTGGCTGGAGTTTACGTTCGAATCTCTGGGCAATCAACACCTGTATAATTTCATTGACGAATGCTTCCGATTTCGGATACTTTGCTGCATCCAACAACTTTTGTGTTAATGCCGCGTAGTCAGATTTGGCCAACATGGCCGCGATGATTGCTTCGTAAACCTTATGTGTAACCGTCGATCTACGTGATACGAAAATAAAATAGGCCCACTTTACCCAGGCCTTGTTGGCCAAGAGGTCACCCGACACGGCCTTCAATTCTTCATCGCTGAGAATATGACTAGCAGGCGCTCCCTGCCTCACCAGTTTCGACACATCGCCGATTGCGTATTTGTCAATAAGGTCAAACTTTTTGTTGTTGCTCATCAGAATGTTTCTTGCAAAATGTGTAAACGTATATTCGTCCCTTTCTTCTTCGTCAACGCCAGTCAAATTTTGGGTTCTGGTTGCCCTTAGTGCAGGAGCATTTTCGGAATTAGCAATGTACGAATTTGTCACAAGTTGCCTCGCCGAGTCAGCGGGAGCGTTTGCAGCAAGAGCACCAGCCACAAGTGCCAGTTTTGAGTAGCGAAATCGCATGGTGTCAATTTGCAAGTGATGTATACGGACCTTAAAGATGCAAAGCTGGGTGGACCACTTCACTTCCTAATTAATATGTACCGAGTCCATCAATTTGCTATAGAATCAACATATTACAAAACGCGTTTCGATGTAATGGGCAACAGAATGCTATCAAAAGATGCCCGACATGCGTGCGAGAATCATGATAAAGTTCACTTGCTGGAATTTTAGTCAAAGTCACTGAAGGGCAAGTTTACGTGCTTTGTTAGTACTCTCGAAGTTTATGGACCGATTCATTTAACATGACTTTTCTTCTTTTGTTAATAGCGAGCGACATGGCCACACACTCCTCTAAGGTAGTTCTTTTGTCCCACGTCCTTAAATGCTCATCAAATATGACTTCTGGTTAGTACACACACTTTAGGTTCGTGTGGAAGCTCACTAGAGATAAAATGCGCTGCTTCCCATGCACCTTGACGAGTACTTGTTGTAAACAAACTTGCCACCACTGGATGGCGACAGACATTCTGCAGGCGCGATAATTAAAGTTATTACTATTAGAGCTACTCTCTGTAATCGTGCTGTTGCGAAAAAGGCTGCAAACATTGATACACAGATAAATTGTGGTAGCAATGCATTCACAAAGTTAATTCACATTTTTCTGCCAAGGATGGGCGGCTGCATTCATCAACACCATCGAGCGTCAGAAAAATTCTTTCGGATACTTCCATCATACCCATACCCAAACTGTAAAGTCTTGTCTTACGCTGCGCATCCGGTCATTAATAAAATGACAAACAGCGACAATTTGGACCGATTGACGATTCTCCCACCACTTTGTGGCCAGAGAAGTACCGTCGTGAACAAGTAACGTAGCGTTTGGAGCAGTACGGGCATCGGTCGGACATTTGAGGTTTCGTAAACATCCCGACCAGCAGCAGCACGACGATATCTGAAGCACTCAGAGCGACTTAGCTCTTGAGTTTGAACACGATTCGCTTTTCCTTTTACGGGACAAAAGCGTGGCGATCGGGACAGAAAGCGTGGCATTTCCCTCGTATTGGTGTATGCTGAAGTGATATAGACTAGGAAGGTGAACCTATTGAAGTTGGCGCAGTGCCCTTGCCGCGGCGAAGGTGAAGATGTCTTTTGTGCGCCATTTCGTGCAGATTAGTACAAATAGCTTGGCAAAAACGAGGCTTAACGTTTGATTTTGAGATGATTCGCATAATGAAATAAGAAGTGGCTCATTTTAAATGGTCAGTTTTACCACAAAAGCTTGGATTGATGCAACGGTTAGTATTAATATACTATCATGAATCCACAATACCAAAATCGGAGCACCAATTTGTTATCGTTTATGTGGCGTTTATTTGATTAATGTTGGATAGAAGTTCGATATTTAAAATAATGTGTACTTCATGTTCTTTCTCGATACATCAAACGTGGTGAGAGAAAATACTCTGTAATCGGTATGATGAGATCGCACAAGACATTGACACAGTGCCAGGACAAGAGGTCAAATCTTTGTCGTTTAGCTTGCAACTAGCGCGGAACTTATAGTTGGTGATATTTTTTGCTCATTTGTACATGATCCTTTCTTTATCAGCGAAAAGAACAGATCTTCATCTTTGAAATGCTTTCGATTGTTGTGTTTATTTGTAACGTCTCTACTGGGAAGCTCTGAAACAAAATTTCTGGACTTTTTTGTATCGTAATAGAGAAGCAGTGGCAGGCAGATCATATAGTGGTTATCGTGTTTGCGCACTGCATATCTAAAAAAGTGTCGAGTCGTTGTTAATTTTTGTATTGTTAGACCTTAAAAGCATCGATTTTTAGCACCAGACATTGTCCAATCTGGTGCGCACAGTGATAGACCTTGACTTAGCGTATGTGGAAATGATACGACTGGTGGGATCTTTTGAGAAAGACCTCGCATGATATTATTTGCCAAATCTGAAGTCAATAAATACGCCACAATAGACAACAAAATATTTATACAATTTTTATTGTCGCAATTAAATACGTTCAACAAAATATTGAAATATGTTTGGAAAAGGTTGGGGTGACGCCCTCCTTCCAAGCGCGGGGGCTAAATGCTCGCGCGCTTCGGGCAGGTGCTCTCGGGCATCTGCAGGTCTCTAACGAGTCTCACCCTCAACGCGACGGTCTCCAGCACCAGGGCGTCATCTGGGCTCTTACCAAGTCAGAGCTAAACAAAATAATGGAAGACCCTTACGGCCTCGGTGCTGGCTGCACTGCCCGCCGAACGAGACCCGACGTATGCGGACTCCACTCTATGCCGTGGACTAGCCAGACTGAGCGTAGCACGTGCATAACTTGGCAACGCGATAACGTAATACAATACAATACAATATAAAATATTGATACAATTCTTATCGTCGCAAACTATTAAGTGTCAGAACACAATTCTGTTCCGAAGTATACAAAAAAGTCTGACTTTTGAAAAAAAATTGGGTATTCGCTGCCATTCAAATGCGAAAGCACATTTTCAAACGAAATCGTGAAACAGATAGAATGATTTATTATATCGTGTATTTATGCAAAGCAAGCCAAGGTGAACGCGAATAAAGCTTTCCCGGACAAGAGTCGTTGCCTAATTTTCATCTCGTGACAGCTCTTGGGGATAATGTCCGCTCTCAATCGAACGTGCTAAGGATCTCGTTGTTCCATCGTTTGCATTCTTTGCCGCTTCTAGTACTACGTTTACTCTCGGCCACAGACCATTCGTGAGCATCTCCATCAAAGTCTCGTGGTAATCGTGATACTTGTTACAAAAGCTCTTCCAGTAGTCCAGCCAAAATTCTATAGCTGCTTTGTTTGCCTCATAATTGAGAAAGAGATAATCTTGTTCTCTGTCAGGCTTCAGCATGAATACGATCTCAGACGGCACCTTCTTCTTATTCAGCCAAACTGTCTTGAGCATCGTCAGATACATAATGCTTCTGTGATTCTCAGCATTGCTCGGCGAAGTCAGCATCTTAAGAAAATCGGCCGGCTCAAAACATTTCTCGAAGACTTTAAGTTCAAAAACAAGACGAATAACCTCGATTTGCTGCCCGAACTGTACGCTCATGTAGTTGAAAAACATCAGGAGTTGCTCGCTTTCAAACAAGTTGTCCATTTTTAAGTCAATCCTCAGCAACTTCAAGAGAATGTCTGGCTGAAGATTACGCTCAAATCTCTGGGCAATCAACACCTGTACAAGTTCATTGACGAAGGCTTCCGAAGTCGGATACTTTGCAGCATCCAACAACTTTTTAGTCAATGCCGAGTAGTCACATTTGGCCAACATGGCCGCGATGATAGCTTCGTAGGCATTACGTTTAACCGTCGATCCATGTGATACAAAAACGAAATAGGCCCACTTTACCCAGGCCTTATTGGCCAAGAGGTCACCCGACACGGCATTCACTTCTTCGTCGCTAAGAATCTGACTTGCAGACACTCTCTGCTTTACCAATTCTAACACATTGCTGATTGCATTTTCTTCAATAAGCTCATACTCGTTTTTGTTGCTCATCAGAATGCTTCTTGCAAACAGTGCGAACGTAAGTTCATTCCTTTCTTCGTCGTCAACGCCTATCAGCTCCTGCGTTCTGTTGGCCCTTGGTACAAGAACATTATCGTGTTCGTAAATATCCGAATTTGTCCCAAGTAGCATCGCCGAGTCAGCGGGGGTATTGGCAGCAAGAGCACCAGCCAGAAGGGCCAACTTCAAGCAACGAAATCGCATGGTGTCAATTGATAAGTGTTGTTTTATGGGCGACCTCAAGGATACAAAGTGGGGTAGACCACTTTACCACCTGATTTATTAACCGGACAATGGAACGTCCATCAATTACAAAATGCAAGTAGTATTAGATCACTTGGAAATAGAATGTATAAAGGTTTCTGAAAGGAGTGTGCAAAATTTAACCAATTAGCGTGAGGAAAAGCAACTACGCTTGTACAATAATGACCGATATGCGCATGTCTTACGCTGTAGACCACCATTATAGCGCTCATATAGCGTCTCTTGTTGAGGTGAAGCGAACCATCTTCATAACAAAAACATACGGGGAACAGCGCGTTTCCATGTTCGTCTTGGCACAGGCGAGCTTCCACACACATTTGATGTGGTGTACCTACAAGTAGTTGTAAGTCAGGCTACAATCATTAGCACACAATTGTATCAGAATAAGTGAGACATTTTGATTTTTTTTTCACTTCGGTTGCTAATCATTGAATTTGGCCAACGAGGATTGATCAAGCTTATGTAGCGATATCACTCCCAATTGTACTCTAGTTCTCCAATATGAAAATGTTCGCCGTACAAACCAAAGATATTTGCGCCCTCTAGTTATTTATGGAAAACGTTTTACGTGAAGTATCATTGACTACAAAAGTGACAAATTGAATTCGGGTCACACGCAGGAAGTTTTCCACGGGAAATGCTTGTTAATATCAAAGTGTTACGAGCCAGCAAGACCTGGCCTAGGTCTGCTTGTAACCTTTTTTATAGTGATTGTCGAGAAATTAACTAAGAATATATACCTCAACGATCCAGGTATTTAATGTTCTTGTGTAATAAGTAAATGCGTTTTTCGCATACCTCTGATTCTTAATTAGCGACAAAATTATCGATTTTATAATATCTCATTATACATACCGGCTGAGTACCGATCTGGTGCCTGCCTTTTTGCATGAATTTTTTTTAGAAAAAAGTCTTAGGTTATGTTACGATTTGTTGCATCATTTTTACTGGGATTTGTGTAAATATTTGCACATATCTCCAGCGATTATATTTTAGTGAAAATGATGCAACAGATCGTTACTGTGAATAGGGGTGCCAGGCGACAACGTCATTCAACGTTGACGAAGCCAACCACAAAAAAGAATTTCGGCATCCAAGGGTGCATCTGCAATGAAAATGGTCTCTACGCCAGGACCTCCGACAATACTTTCGCCTGTTGAAGAGTTTGGCACAAAGTCGCCCAAAAAGAAACAATAGCAAAATACGGTAATCAAAATCTTCGCAAAATTCATTGACTTCTCGGCTCGAAAATTGTCTTGAAAGTTGCGACAAGCTCATGCTTATAATAGACTGAAGTGTGCCACATTCCTTGCACATTCAACTGGTTACAAAGAAGGACGTTTTGCACAATAATTTGTTCGAATGTACATTGTAAAAAGTTCTTCATTTAATATTAAATTAAACGAGGCAGTTGAATATTAATAGTGCGCCTAGTAATCGTTTATAAGAGTATTTAGCAGTGCCCCAAGGGCTATACCTCTCAGACACACAATTATTATGACCATTGCGGGCTTTTACCCAAAATAACTTTGGCAATATACTCGTTAGCAGCCGCTGTGAAGGAAATCTATCAGCTCAGCAAGCTCATCTAGCTCAACTTTTTCCAACAAATTTTATAATACATCGGACAGTGTTTATTAGCGATAGTAGAGATTGAGCTCATAAGCTAATGTTTGAGCAATCATACTTTTTTCGCAGACACCGATGTAGTGAAGATCACTTGAACGGCCTACGCCGCCGCCTCGAAAAGATCTTAGGAAAATGAGTATAGCCTAGCCAATTCTTTGAATAAGTTTTGTGTTGACTACGCGGGTCTTACAAAGCCTTTGCTTTATGCATCAAAAATGACATTGATTGGTGCTAGGAGAAAAGTATCAAGACTTTTCAAGCAACGACTTCTGCATGGTCCAATGCCAGCGAGATTAAGCCGTTTGCAATGATTTTGATCATGCCATTGGTTGCGCGATAGATACGGCTAAGAAAGTGTCATTCCGCTTCAGGGCAAGCTGAGGAGGGGTACTTGCCATAAAACTCGCAACGGTAAAGCCCTTGGTGCATCTTCTGAGCTCAATACTCTTTGCGTTCTGCTTAGACCAAATATTTTGAAGAAGAACGACGGACACGCTTTACTTATATAAAGAATGGACGGATGGCCGTCAAGTATTCGCGTGCTGAATGCAAGCTTGGAAATCCATTGTGCTTGCTGACGCGCTTTTGCGCGGGATAGACTACGAGGTGATCTTATGCATATAGATTAAATGCCAGTCGAAGTCAGTTATGCGTCTTTACATCACAGGCGACGATGTTAAGGTCTAGATTCAACCCAATTAACGATATACAGCGATAGCTGTTACATTGCCATGCGTGGTAAGATGATCTGTTCCATTATAGGGTGTTTTCGACAGATCCATCCAGTGCTGTTGTTTCGAACGACAAGCATGCTCCTTAAATAAATTAATGCTCAAATTAGCAGTCATTTTTTTACTAAGAAAAATATAATTTCCCGTTCTTTACAGCATATTGACTGAACATGCACAATTGGGTGTATAGCCCTAGAAGACCTTTCAAAAAGTCAGCACTCGGGACTTATATGCAGGTTCAGTGCCCTAACGCGCTAGTATCGGCGGTCTATTTAAGCTTATAAGCCTCAATCGTATCTCTGGCTTGTCGGACAACAAGGGGATAGTGCCACCAAAGTTAGATGATGCATGTGACACTTGCCCTAGCCAACACAACTCGAATTATAAGATTAAGGCTATTACTGATACGCGAGTTAAACACCATGGCCTTACGGACACGAAAATGTCGGGTAAGGACTCACAAATTACAGCTCAATTGTGGCAATACTGATACCGACAGCCGTCAACTTGCGGAGAGATGGTCAGACGGAAAGGGTCAGCCGTGCGCTAGAGGCCATACGACAGAGTATGTGCATACAGGCGCCACGTTTATAAGCCACTTACCCTTCTATAGATGAGGTTGCACCCAATTTCGCGGCTCATGACGTGCGGGCTTTAAAACTTCTATATACAGACCACGCCATTTCAGAATTCCGTCATCCTATTAGAAACTAACTGCCCCCAGAATAAAATGCAGAGAGGCTTGTGAAAGAGCGTTTTCCATCAGGATTTATGTTCGAGACAATAATTTTTACGAAAAAATTTGTCGAACTTTGCCAAAAGCTGGCTGAACATAATCAGTACAGCAACGGATGCGAATACATCCACTAAAGTTTAACAATAGTAAATTTTGGACGAATACTGGGTAAGAAATTTTACACTTTTGTACTGAGTATGATATGGCAATGTAAGATACAATAGCTTAGTTATTAAGGAATATTGGTTCGGTATTTATGGTTCACATGACCGTAGTAGATAGACCCTATAAAGTCCAGGTTTTTAAAAAAAAAACTGCGGCTTAACTACCAGAGCCAGTTCTAAGAGGAATTTCAATCTGCTGCGCAGGACCTATTCCCTCTCAAAACATTTAGCAAGGCCAAGGCGAGAGCGGTGTTCCTCGGCGCTTCTTGCTTTTTGAAACCGGCGGTACATCTACAAAGAGTGCTCGGTGGAGCAAAAGCATCTTTACGGGTGCCAGAGCTTTGCGTAGAGTAGAGCAATTATCAAGAGCTGGATTGGTCATCGCATAATGACCCAACCGACCGGCAGCCGTCTTTGCTGCCTGTTTGGCACTGCAGAGGCTGAACCGACGACATGTAAAATTCGTTCCCGGACCAAACCGTTGCGCGCAAGGTATCCAAGCTGCGTGGAAAAATGATTTTTTGTATTTAAACTTGGAAGGCGTCAAAGCGGAAACAATTTTATAAACACACTGGCCCTCAATCTCATGGCCAACATGGCGGTAGCGATAGGGACTATCAGTCACTGCATGGCCACCCGTATTTGTTTAGCCAACAAGGTCGAGCAGGGACACAGTGCTTTGAAGAGATGACGCGGATACCTTACGACTCGTATGTAAAATGATGAGGATCTCAATACTCTACAGGCCACCTGACACATTATTTTGGTGCATCGAGATCGTCTTGATGGGGTTGATGGTGTATGCCTTACCAATGCTATGAAAAGCTTGATGAAGCGATGTTTTAATTGCTTCGAAAAACAAAATATACATTTTCTAAGAGGTTGAGTTATCATAAACTAGAAAATCGCGTGTTTGTGTTTTTTACTTTGGATGGATGTGATCGCATTCGATGCCTCACAGATCACTTTTGACGAGATCGTGTAGTATTTTGTAAGAACTTTATTCTCAAAGTAATGGCCCGGAGCAAATACTCGGTCGTTGAAAAGCCTCAAGCGTCTTAGCTCGTTTATAAAAGACGCAAAGCCAGACGAGAGAACCGCATTGTTGAGTGCAATTATACTTATAGACGCCTGTTTTGCCCCCATATGCGGTACCTGTGCGCACATACTCTGAGGTGGCCTTCAGCACACAGTTGACTCTTTCCGTCTGATCATCTGTCTATAGATGGTCGACCAAAGACATCAGCAAGCAGTCGAAGCACCGTTTGTCACAATGCAGCTGTAATTTACCCGACACCATCGTATTTGAAGAACCATGATGTCAATATCACGCATCCATAAACTAGTTTCCACAGGTTGAAACAAGTGTCACACGCATCGTTTGCTTCGGTGGAATTATGCCATTGGTCTTCTGTAAGCCAAAGATACAGTCAAGGTTCCTGAACTTTCAATAGTCAGCCAGTATTTGCAGGTTCTGATAAGAATTGGCATGTGAGATACGCGTCTGACTCTTTGGTAAGTCTCCCCGATCCTTTAGTACTTATCCGCTCCACTAGTACATATTGGGTCAAATTCGTTAGGACCAAAAAATATGTTTTTTGTCAAAAAAACTTAAATTGAGGCATCATGTACGTTATAAACTATTTTAAACGTCAGGCTTCGTCGTACAGAGCAGCGATTTATGCTTGCTTTGCCAAAGTGGCATCATAGTAGAGTAGACCTTCTGTTTCCTCATAGCAATACAGCTGCAATTATAGTCGAGGCTCAACCGCTCGCTTTCGGCTTTTTTCTCCGCGTTTAAGAATCACATGACCTGAATTGGATTCATATTGTATGTCTTACGAATTTGTTGGCTAAAAAAGCTTCTAACCCTGCTAATATGAGACAGATTAAAGTTTGGACTGCACAACTTGCGTCGACAAGCACATTGCCGAAGGTTCGCATTGTCGGATCTTCTCGGTACAGATATGGATTGTGTGCTCTTTTTTAACCGCTGCTAAAAAGGATGTTCTCTGTCCCAATAGAGCCTATGTCAGACTCGAGTGGATCGGACGTAAAGCTGTTAATTCACGTCATTTTATGGATATACGGCTCTCTCTATAAACTGTTTTTTCATCGCTGCAGCACCCTCTCGAAGCAGTCGAGTGCGTACTTGGTCTACCTTCACACCATTTATCAACACAGTCGTCTAAAAGGGGTGACGCTTTAGCAATGGAAGCCGTCATTTTTCTAAGTTTGTCAGCATAAGGGGAGCACTGATCGTCAGTAGAGGTGGGATGCGTCTTGGAGAAAGCACTAAGTCGTCGTGATGTGTACGTGAATGATATATACCGAAAGAACTTAGCCTCTTACAAGATGCAATCTGCAGCGGTAAATTACTGTCTGTACAAAAAGTAATGTGAAAGACAAGGAATGACTCTGTACTGTCGAGTATAAAAAAATGACAGTACAGAGTTAATTCTTGTCCTTGACATGGATAGGTATACGCTGATCGTGGCTTAAGGGGCACGAGCTCTGGGTTGACTCAAAAGGTGATAGCTGCCCAAAACCGCTTGATAGATCTTCATTGAGTCATAATTTTGGTTCTGTCGGTACGGACAGGACCTTATGACTCATCAAGAAAAGCCTGGGCAAGTATACGCTCGAGATGAGAGCAGATGCCATCAAAAATTATGAAACTTTCGTAAAGGTAGTCGTGACGAAATCTCTAAAGCTTTCCTCGGCGGGTAAAATAGCTCCATTCGCAGCACCGGCTATCGAAGACGCTATAAATTACGTTATAACTGTGGCTGATTGTAGCCTACAGCTAAATAAAGTAAAGCCACTAACAAGAGGGCAATTTAGGTTCACAAAGTACTGTGAGTAGCACAATGCTACCATCTGCGGGTAAGAAATTTCGCAAGGTGAGAGCAAAGATACGATACATGACGATCTCTACGTTCCCCGATTGACAAAGAGATCTAATTATATGTATAATCGACAGTATAAGTGGTTGGTGTATCCCGGTAGGCGCATTGCAATCGTAGGAGCTACCAGAGATACATTTCTGTCAGATGTCCAGCGCTTCAAAGTTTTTGGAATCTTGGCTGAGACAAAGTCAAATTTATGTGCTTTCAAAAATACACAAAATCCCGTAGGAATTTGAGCGAAAACGTCTTAGATTGATTTTATAGACAGCGTAATTGTGCTCACGTGATAATGAGGATCTGATGAGCAAGTAATAAAGAAACACTTACATGGACCGTGCAGCGACCTTCCATCGAAACTGTTACCGGATATACGATAGAAATACAAGATTGGCCTCGTGTCAGGCTAAACAACGGTGCCGCTAAGCAGTTATTACTGCCACGAGAACAATGAGAGCTCACATATCCTTTCCACATCGCATAGACAAAGTCAGGAATGATGCGTAAGTCAAAATCGCCACACATATCATCGACTGATTGTGTTCGTAAGCTGAATCGAAAGTGTCGATCAGTACACGCTTGTGGTATGCCAGAGTGTGCAGCGGTGCCCGCATAATTAATTTAGTTACGAAAAAAGACGTGCTACTATTAAACATGTCCGGGTGTACGATGTACAGCGCACTGTATTTGGTGTCAAATCCATACGATGTCGTCGAATACACTGACGTTACTACATTATGTGGATGCTAAGCAAGCAATTAGTGATGGATTCAGCGTCGCAATAACTTCTTACTTTTTATTTTAAACACTTGTTTCGAGCATAACAGGGTTTCACCCAGGCATATCTTGGCAAAACATCTGTCAATAGTTAAACAATTTATAGGTAGTAGCCAATTATTTGTACAAGCACGATTCAACGCCTTTGCTCTACTAATTAGACGAATACATTAATCAGTGTTGAAAGAGTCATAAACGGAATGGCTCTAATCGGATTAAGAAAGCCTTGTCTGGTTCTGGTCCTAGCCTTGTCAAACGAGACACATTTATAGTGTCGCTTGAAACGCTTCCGATCGTGCAATCGGTCGTCCGCTGCTACAACGCAACGAGGATGGCATAATTTAAGTCATCACTTTACAATCCATTCAGCTTAGAGCCACCAAGCGACGCTACTAGGCTCGTGGCAAGGGTTTACAAAACATCAAAATCTTATAAAGACCGCGGCGTGAGCTAAACTACAGCGGCTTCATTTCCTCGAGTCCCCAAGCCCCCCATCGTTTTTCACAAAGCAGTCGAGAAGCTAACGCACTTCTGCCTCAAATACACATTTGTAGATTTAGCATAAAGTTAATATTTTCCTGACCTTGAAATTTGCCTTGGTCGGGCTAAAAGAGGCTCCGAAGTCGAAAACTCTTTAAAGCGACCGTGAACGAATTCTCGTCCAATTATGCCGTAATAAAGTCTTGTGATGGTCAAAACAAGGGATTTGATACGCATTCATCACTTTTGGTTAACTCGCCACCACCCCTCCAAATATGGATACGATTGATCAACTTTAATGGTTTCTGATTGGCTGAACGCTTAATTTTCGGTCGGATATCATCGACACTTCGAGTACACGATGCACTTGATGCAGATTCTCAACGTCGACGTGAAAATCATCGCCTTGTCTTTGTCAACAGCCATCCAAGACATCGAAATACTGGAATGACCATGTCAGACTGTAAGCTCTTAAAAATTTATACCACTTTTCTCAAGCTCTATTGAACTCGTCGTTTTCATTCTTGTATGGAGATTGCGACTGCATCTGTCTACAGCCGATGGAAGTCTGTTTCGTAGATCTACGTTCGTTCTAGCACGAAAATTAGAGAACACGTCTAACAATGCGAGGCTCATGTCTGTTAATTGTTTTAGTAGACTCGGTTGCAATCGATGTGAGCTCTGCGTCATCAACGACCTCGCTGTTGTAGCACAACGTTGCTTGAGAAATGACAACAACCACGTTGGCTTTATAACATTCACAGACACATTTTGACGTATCAATAACCTATCACTCTCGTTATCACTGTCCGACACGAGTTGTCGCGTATTCTACTGAAGCTTTGTCTAGTCCTGAGTCACCATCCATTTCTCTATCCACTTGTATTTTAGATGCACTGACGCGTATCTAGATTGACTGAGACGAGTATTTTTGTTATGAAGAGCTATTGTTCTATACTGGATGTGGCAACGACACTTGGCTTGAGGTTTTGACTGTAAGCTACTGCTACTGACTCGCGTCCGTTTTTTTACTAATGTGCGCATCGTGTCCTAATATTTTGATAGCGATGCTGCAGTCTAAATGCAGCTCCATCAGGCAAAAATAGTGTACGTAGATGCACTTGGCAGGTAGGATGGCTCGCCACACCTAACGTGCTTTTTCCTATTAGTGACAATGAAAGATTGCGCCAAATTCACTTTTTCTGATGACATTTTCTGAGTAAAGATAGTTGTAAAATCTGAGAATTAACATCCGACCGAATATTGACCGTGCAGCCAATCGAAAATCATGAAAGCCAATTAATTTGATTCGTATTTGGAGGGGTGGCGGCCTCTTCATCAAAAGTCTTGAATTTTCAAAATAAAGCATAATTATAGAATTAATCATCGTCCAGGCGCTCGATAGTTTATAGCTCTTAATGCCACAAAAACACTTTTATGAAGTACCTCGAAGCAAACTTACCACAGTGGTGCGTTTATTCGTTCATCTAATCCGGATCTGATATTAAACTAAGCGCAATGTATAATAAACACCCGGTACGATTGTTGTTAGCTAATTCGCTGTAAAGCAACACGTATTTCCCTGAATTCTTGGTTTGTCCATATGTATAAGCCTGAGCTAGATGCCAATCTCAAATCAATTTCTAATTACAGAAATTCGGTGACTAGTGTGGGGACTTTGACTACCGCATAGAACCATTTTTCTTCTTTCGGCTAAAAAGGCATCAACGTGCTCACACTGCTCTCTTGACAGTGTTTAGACAGTACTTTGTTCCTGGCACGGAATCAATCTTATGCCTCACTCTACTGTTTGTTAAAGATTTCGACGGCTTTTTGGACATGCTCCTCTAATAAAGGTAATACTGATTCTTTCTAAAGTTTAGGATTTCCGACCAAGGCTTAGTAAATGCTGCCAATATGAATACTTATAAGACATTCTCGTCCAGACGAGGAGACGTTTTTAAATCCTCAAGACAACTTTTCACTTTAAGAGCACCACCTCTGGATTTTTATACTCCTTTTTCAGGCAATATTTTATAGATTCGGGCTTCGTCGTGGTCAGTATTTCTACGGGCCTCCGATCGTCAATCATCTATTAACCTACTATATATATTATCAATTTTTCAGTGAAAGTGGTCTGTATGTCTGGCAAAAGGAATACAGGGATCAGTTTCGTATTGCATAGCTATGCACTTCTAGCAGAGCTTTGTTAGCTGCACTCCAATACCTTCGTGTGGTCTTTGTAGTCTTGCAGACCAACGCTACTCGCTTGCGAGGCATTATTACTCGCAGTTGTTTGCTCTATCCAACACGTACGAAGATGTGTTTCCCATATACAAAGCGCTACTCTTTTGGCTTTCGGTAGCCGGTGCAGCAAGCGGAACTTCGATACTTGCTAATCAAATTTGCAAGACGCCGTAATCTTTAGTCGGCGGGAAAAAAATTGCGGCGCTACAGTCTATTAAGACTTGAAATGTATTGCCTAAAAAAGATTACAACCATCAACACTTGCGCATGCAAGATGCTGTCCACTCGTGCTGGTTTCTCTTTTAAAAGCTCCTTCAAACTAAGCATCGGTGGTGTATATTTCCAACACATTCAGTATCAAGACTCAAGTCTTTGTCAGAAAGGTACCCGCAAATTTTGGAAACTAGTGCATCAGAGCAAGACATTACATGGAAAGAGAGTCACAGGCGAATTAGGTTAGTGTTATATGCATTTAGTTAAACCTGGTTATTTAGCTGCAATCAAGACCACGCCGCGGTCGTAATCACCGTTGGCCTTCTCAAGATGATAAATATGTTTCTAATCTACGTAATTTTTCGACAGAGAAGCGACTACCGAGGGTGCCGCTTGAGCTCATTGTCGGTGATCTACCCTTGGACAGAGAAAGGTTTTTGTATCAGTACCAACGTCTACTAGGTCACATCGCGTCATATGTGCCGTCGTTATCGCAGCTAATCATTCCGGCGCCTTAACATAATTAAATACTCCTACTTACGTTCCTGTAATGTCTTTATCGTGCCGCAACAGTCCTGTTTTAAGAAAGTCGCGCGGATATACCGAAGAACAGGTCTACGTCCTAAAAAGCGACGAATTATGCGAAGAAAAGCTACTAAGAGAATACAGCTTGAAAGACGGGTGTGCTCATGCAAACAATATTTTGAGACCCAAACGCCGCATCGCGTTCTCCACAGCAAGACAAAACTACAAAGAAATCTTACTGTGTGAGATAATGTTATTCAAGAGTTGTATGTAGTGCTGCAAACTGTAGTTGAAGGGCAACGTGCACACCAGCTTGATCGCTTTGCCGAACAGCCGCATATCAAACTGTCAATGTATTATTAGCCGAGCTGTAATCAAAACAAATTATTACAAGGAGCTAGACAGGAAATGTCTTCTTTATAAATGGACACGATCCAAGCTGATCATTACGTAAGCTTGATTTCAGAGTATGGATCGGATATGCTGAGTGCTCTTAGTGACCGTATTGTTCATCAGATTTGATTCGATACGAGTGTCGCGCTGTTGCTCAAGCTTCTGGTTGAATGTATAATGCATGCGGAATGATCGCGCCTAACCAAACCAATCTCTGCAAGTCTTTGTGTCAAGCGAGAAAGACAAAGTAAATGGGCGTTACGGGCGTTACGAGATGCAAAAACAGCGATGCGAGAACTTCTGATGGATTTAGCATGGCAAGATACTAAGCCGGTCCATATAGTGGCGACAATGTTGAGTGAAGCTCAAACCACCGGACCACAGCAAAGGGACAAGATATGCATGGACGTGACGTGTTCAGATGCGGTGCGGCACTTCCAGCAAAGAATGAGTATCATGGCTATCAACAGAGGGTACTTTACTAGGTCACGCCTTTAAAATTGCCGCAATTTTTTTTGCTATGGAAAATTTCACTAGCTGGATCGCGTAAAAAACGAAGACTTCGAGTACGATGTGGCAATCGCATGGCCTGTTTGAAGCGATAATAGGATTGTGACAGAAGAATCAATATTCTTATTAGCACTAAGTAAAATAAGGTATAGATGCAGGCGAAGTCCTATGAAATCCATAGCATCCGCCATCTCGTTTGGCCACAATCAAAGATAGTCTAAATATGGTTTAAGTGGTGCCTTATGCTCTAAAAGAAGAGGATAAAAGCATGTCAAATACTTCAAGCGGTGTATGTGGATCCTGTGTACTCATAAGAAATAATTGAAGGGATGATATGTTTATTGCTTGCCACTAATTGCATATTTGTCACCATGTCTTTTGCTGCTACCGCATCTTTGAAAAGCGATGCTTAAACAAACATTTATACTTGGTGACCGGATTAACTTCAAAATTACGCTTGAGGCAAATGCAAATTTGTTGGATTCATTTTTTAATCCAAATTAAAATATATATTGTTAGCCAACTTTTATAGTGTTCCATATTACTGAGAGAAAATAAGTGTAAGGGGGCCAAATCCAGAAAGATTTACCGAAAGTTCAAAAGTAGAGAACTCATGTATAAGTACTGTTTAAGCCTTATTGAGCTCAAAATGCACCAACGAAGCATGCACTTCTCATCGTCCCCGACTCAAATCTTGGCAGGCGCACTCGTGCATTTCTTAAATGAGCATCCCGGTCAGTAATATGCAGCGTTGTTGCTGTTGTTCGCGCTGCATTGGCCCCCTTCGAACTGATTGTATAAAAATGGACTCCAAGAACTTAACTGCTTCGCCGCATTCTCATGACTACTCTAGTACTATTACCATTCTGTTGTCTTTTAAATCAAACGCAACTTGTGTTTAAATAATTGTGCTACGAATGATTTCTCAAACTAAGAGCTTTCGCTGTGGCGGGTGAAGAATAAAGAAAGTGTTCTCGAAGTCTTTTGTCTTCTTTACCACTTGAAGGCGAAGGCGTCCGTAAACACCGGGTGGAGGCAAACGGTATGCGCACATTTCCCATCGTGCTAGAAATTATTGAAACCCTTCTTTGCCTAAGCGCCATATTCGCAGGTAAAGCACCTTTGACACGCCGCCCAAGATGGAATGGCGCAGCCGTTGAGACTAAACCATTTTCGGCGATTGAACGTAGTCCATGTCTTTGTGGGTGAAATCACTCCGTTAAGTAGAATTTTCAGTCGAAACTGGCTTAAAGGCCTTACAAATGGTGAATGTTAGCCATCCTTCCATTTTTAGTTGGTATGCAGAAGATGTTCACAGTTTGACGAGGTCTTAATCATAATCGTTTCAAGTAGTTTAGTCATTACAAAAATATAACGGTGTGCAAACGATGCATATACCTTTTGGACGATAAGGGTCCAGCAATCGTAACTATTGTCTCAGTCACTAAAAAGCCAACTTTATTTTAAAATATATACAGAAAATGCAGATACTGTCGCGGCACCAAAATGTTTTAAGCAGACATAGCGCTTTTCATATTGTATTTTTTCTTTCGCAAATCAGTCTTTGCAATGAAAACACTGTCTGTACACAATGCGAAATGTAGTTTTAGTTTTAGGAGATTTTTTTTGGCGGAGTCAGTCTGGGCCTTGCACTGAGCAGGCGTATCGGAAGATCCAAAGTCCTGTCCAGAAAAGATATTCTCTATCCTCGGTCTTAACATATGCATTCGATTGTAGATTAACGACTGATATATGTAATACAATATTATCCATTCGTTCCTACCCATGCACCAAAATTTAATTTTGCAGCGGCTATATATATATTTCAAAATACTCCAAAATGCAAACCGGTACCAATACCGATAGCGCTTTGTCGTGCACCAGAAGCTACCACCCATAGCAGTCTTTTTACTACGGGAAGTCAGAATGTACCACCAAAGATCGGCCTCTAACGCAGCTTACTCAATATGCCACGGATTACAAAAGAGGGATGCTTGCAATTTTCTGACTGGAAATCGAATCGTGGGGTAGGTCACAACGAAGCAAAAAAGGCAATAAAGATCGGCCGGATCATTTATGAAAACCAAGCCAGCTCCGGATAACTGTGTAGTTTATAAGAAGCTGTTAAAGTACCTTAGCTTTACTACTCATTCTCCCTAAAATTTGCCGCAGTTTTGGTGGTCAAATAGAGTTGGAGGAGGCCACTCTCGCTTTGTCTTTGTCTTTTGTTAATGAAAAAGTGCTGTTCGTGCGGAGCCGAATGTACGCTTTTGAATGAGGGTTCAAAGCCAAACCTGGCCCCTTCATGCTGCGCCTTCCTTTAGACGACTCCTTTCCTTGGAACCAAGACTACAGTTCTTGGTCGTACACATTATCTTGCGGTTGAACAGACCATCATGCATCTCAACGCGAGGTATCGAGACTGCGCTGGAAGTAGATCCCTTCGCACGATTGGCCGGCCGGTAAAGGAAACATTCGTATAATCTCGGCCTTTCAGCCCACTGGCTAGTACGGTGGTACTATTAAACACCGTATGCCCACTCGTATCTACCTACTAGCGAGAGTGAGCGCAGGGACAGCGCTTCGAAGAGGTGCCGGGTGAAACTAAGGACGAACTATAGGCTTTTGGCTCTGATATTCGTATCACCTCTTCAAACGCCGCACATAAAAGTTTGAGTACATCTGTCTCCGATTGAAGTGCACCCGCCAGATCTAAAATTGCTCCTCGTAGTTGGTAGCAGTTTTATAGCTCAGCTGTGGCACTGTATTTTCCAATCTATAGCTCTACCATTGCGTATGTAAACTGGTTCTGCTAGAGGACCTTAATCACCTGCTGAGAAAGTCTTTGAATTCTTCGCCACGTTTATTTTCATGGAGGTGTCAGTATGTACGTCCCATATTTTTCTCGGACGTTTGATTGCCAAGACTTTCTTTCAAAGCGTCGTACGCAAGATAGGTGCAAAAACATGACTTATCAAAGCCCTGTTGCGTGAATTTGGGGACTGGGGTCTTTGACTTTGCCTCATCGGTCGATTAAGGGACAGCATCCTTCTAGCCACGACATGACTAAGATTGGCTCATACTTGTCGATGTCACGGCAGGGAAATGACTTTAAATTGTCGAAAATCTAAACTCCCCAGCCAGTTTTACTTTTACCCTCAAAATGTTTAGAGCCACCTTATTTATCGCTTAGATCGAAAGCATTCTATTTTATAGTGCAGTTATTATTATTGGCTTACAATTATCCTTTGCCGGTGTGCAAACTTTTGCCACGCATTGGAGTTGATCAAGATTCAGAACTGGTTTCAAACCCTTGAATACTTGCGTGTTCAGACAGAAGTCTATCGCTGATAATCTTTTCTTTCAAAGCTGGTAAGTTTTTTCACTCTGATCCCAATGACTTAAATATTGGCATGAAAACCGTTGTTCGCTGTCTTGGCTGTGGTAAGCAAGAGCACATGATCTTTATCTGTCTCAAAAGGGTCCAGTAAATTAAATCTATCTCGACCAAGAGCTTTTGAAAGATCGATGACAGAAATCGCGCTTCCAGAGTTGATAAACGCTGACAACAGACGGGGCGGGCAACCAACGGGTATTTACTTAGATCGTATTAAGGTATGTGACGTGTATTTACGCAATGAAAGCTTAGCTTAGGTTGGCGAGTCCATAGACCTTACTCTTCTGGGTCTTGTACGACGAGGAGCTGGCCGTTAATGGCTTTTCAAACTCCTAGTAGACTAGCCCCTCTTCGAGTTTTCTCTCGCATCATTGCAACCTACTCTTTTCCACGATGAGTGCGAAGCGGACCTTTCCAAATGAAAGTCGTCACCTAAACTTGTTATAAGAGTGTTGGCGAAGTTGTAAAGGCCGTTATCCCCCTCATTGCATGGGCATATTATCAGATTAATGACTTTTTTTGCTCGCTTATTGGCTGGCGAAGCTAAAAGTTTGTCAGAAGAAAAATTGCTTTCATCTGTCCTACATTCGCCTCCAGGAGCGGAAAAACTCTGGTAGAGTGGTTGAGGGGTGACCTCCCAGGAATCAGAATGCGAATGCCACGCGAACCGTAAAGTCCATGATCGGGGCCGCCATAGTGGCTATTAAATAAGAAGAATCCGTTTTGGCTCTTAGTTCATTCAAACGTGGAAATTTAGAGCTTCACTCGGCTTGAACTTCACAGTAGGTGACCCCGCTAGGGCTACCGAAGACTGTCGTTCTGATCACTTGAGCATAGACTTTGCGCATAGAGCCCGGGCGCCGTGGTGCGGTGTGGCCGCTTGGCAGCAGTAATAGCTCCAGATCTCAGGGCCATAGAAGCCAGCAACTCTCCAGTAGTGCAAATTGTTTGTACGACAGATGACGGAAAGTATTTTGACATTATTGCGATGATTCAAGCAATTAAACTTTCCTATTAGTCGAAAAAAAGTCGTTGTTCAATGAGGTGAAGACACATGATGCTTTAATCAGCCATCACTAAATGCTATTTTGTTTTAAAAGTTCTTGATGGTCCCGACGTGAAAGGGGGTAGCTGAGTATTACAGGACAAATGAGACCTACACGAGGGTCCTCACATTTTCAGAGCGTGCCGTTTCCGGCGAAGCATTGAAATCCGCAAACACCAGCTTTGCGGTCGCCTCAATCCAAATTAACAGTAGCATGAATGAAATTTTTTCCGTTTGCCGCCGTTGCAAAATTTTGCGCTTGACACTTGTTGTAGATAGAGCAGAACAATAGGGGAATTTATGGATACTTTTCTATATCAACATGGCCACTTAATACGACAGTCTTATGCAAAACCCCGAACTTTACCGCTGCAATCTGTCAGACACAAATTTAATAAGTTGAGTCCACTAACTGAGGCGAACAATAGACCATCCACAGACGAGTAGTCAAATAGACCGGCCAATCGTGCGCTTAATACATATTATGCAGTATGGATGCTGAGTCACCGCATTCAGGTGCCGATAGTTTAAGCCATCAATGAACAGTACGATTCACGCATCCTCAGAACTGAGGGATTTTCAAACAAATGAGCCTAGTTTTTGTCAACTCTTCAAAGCACGAATGTTTGTAAGTAAAAGAACTTCTTGAAAAAACAGGTCCTTAATTTAAAATAAGTTTCATATGCGTACACTCGGTAAAACTCGGGCGAAGTCAGCTGGATATGATTAAAAGGGCAAGGTATGCGACCTCGTCTGTCCAGACTAAAACTAAGATGCTCAGACAAATACGAAGGAGAAATTTAAATGCTTTTGTTCTATATAAAGCATTGTTGGAGAATTGAAAAGCTACCCCTCGACAGATTTATTCAGTATTTCTAGGCAAATGAAACATTGTTTCATCAGACCTTTCGTATTTCAAAAAGCCATAGGTTGTTTATATCATTTTTTTCAAAACAATATTGATGCTCCGGACATCTTATGAGGGGCGACATGAGGTGCAATGCTGTCTGTAACTTTTCCCATATGGGTATTTGGTACCTCTTTGAAGCGTTGTCCCCGCGCTCAGCCTTGCTAACATAGCGAGTACTTTAGGCCAGTGCCCAGGCCATGACTGGGCGTTTGCGTATAAGTGACCGGCCTACTTAAAGCTCACTGTAAGAGAAAGCGACTTTCTCACGCAATTCGGTGATCTCGAGCTGAGACACGCGGCGGAGTACCCAAATATAAGATATAGTTTACATTGCGGAAGGAGTCCATTTGTCATAAAAGATCCGGAGTCGACTCAAATGAGTCACGTCGAAAGGCCAACATCGAGAGCAAGCTCATACGTGCACAAATGGGCCGTTGCTTATCGTGTATAAAGAGCAAGGCCGAGGCGGCAGGGGCCACTTCTGGAGCTTCTTGACCGTCAAAGCTAGCTGCACTTTTTGTTAGGTGCATTGTAAGGCGGAGAAGCTTTCATGAAAGATAAGACATTGTAATGTGGCGCGGCAATCCTGCTTTAAATTAACGCGAGGGAGACACTCAAATGACTCTGGTCCGACGGCAAATTGCCATTGTGATATGCAAGTAGAAGCACTGCATAATGCGTATGTAAGAGTCTTTCAGCAGCAAATCAAAGTGACTCATCAGGCCTGGATTAGCATTGTGCGAAAGCTGACATGGGAGTCGTGAGCTTACACGCTGAACAAGCTAAAGCTCCTAGCTTACCGTAAAGCACTTCGGCTAAGGTAGCTCAAATTAAGGAGTATTACCCAACAACTTTACTCTGGTTTTATATAAATTGTGGAGGTGACAGTTTTGGGTGTACAATTAGGCCACAGGCTGTCTCAATGTCGAGTGAATCTTGAGTACAATTTGATGCGTTCATAAGATACACCAAGACCGTTGTATCGTCGTGCTGAAGAACGGCTCATTTTGACCCAGATTGTGTTCAAAGACGCCATCCAAAGAGTGACACTTCGAAGAGCTTTCATGCCCCGCAAAGCAGGAGAACATATTGCTCGGATCTATGGATTGCACAAGCCGGGAAATACTATTCTGATAGGCCTCTTCTTCGTCCAACTCTTTGTTTGGAGAGTGAATGGACTACTCAAGAGACGAAAAGTTTGCATCGGTAGATGGTGGCGGGTGAGATACATAGCCTTCGTCGGTAATATCGACCATCGAAGCCACCGAAGGAATCGACCAAGAATTACTCGCGCTCTTCTTGCTTACCCTCAAAACTTAAAATACTATCAACGAGAGTATTTTAGGTCGGGATTTGACCCCTAAGAGCAATGGACCTTCTTATTTATATAGGAGAGGCAATTTGCATGCAACCTTTTGGGACGTACCCTCCAATGATAAGGTTTTTATTGGAGCGTAGTGATTGGCCTGAGGCTTCTCGGCTACCTTAGCGGGGGAAAAGGTAATCATCGACAAAGATTGCGATGACCCTCATCGCTTTTATCGTGTAAAGGTGGAGGTGTTTGTGGACCACCAAGTGAGGTAGAGTGCTGAGCATAAAGTTGACTGCAAGTATTACCAGGCGGGTCAAGGTCGAACTGCATCTCGCACAAAGAAAGCATACCAGAAAAGACACAAGCTTTTAGTGAATGACCTCTCTTTAGCCTTTGTCCTATGGAGATCGATCGACGCGCTCGATGTAGTGCAGTTTAAAGATAGATTTATTGTATGAAAAATCATATCTACTTTATTTCTACTTGTTGCATTGTATTACGTTATCGCGTTGCCAAGTTATGCACGTGCTAGTCTCAGTCTGGCTAGTCCACGGCATAGAGTGGTGTCCGCATACGTCGGGTCTCGTTCGGCGGGTAGTACAGACAGCACCGAGGTCGTGAGGGTCTTCCATTATTTTGTTTATTTCTGACTTGGCAAGAGCCCAGGTGGCGCCCTGGTGCTTGAGACCGTCGCGTCGAGGGTGAGACTCGTTAGAGACCTGCAGATGCCCAAGAGTACCTGCCCGAAGCGCGCGAGCATTTAGCCCCCGCGCTTGGAAGGAGGGCGTCACCCCAACCTTTTCCAAGACTTGTTTCTACTCTAATTTAAAAATATACACTAAATTTGACCCTGTAATTTAGAAAACGACTACATCCATTTTGGTGTTTATATACAGTGCTGATGGTCAAACAATGCGAAACCAATGTGCTGCCTTGTAATTGCGGCTTCAGTGACACTTCGGCAGTATTGTGCAATTAAAATTAATCAATTTTTCTTCGCGATGGTGTAGGAATCGATTGTCAAAGTAACAAGTTGCGTTGCTTACTAGAATTGACGTGAAATGTAGTTGATAGATCGTATTTATAGTGTTCCATGCATCACAACGTCATTGTCATCGTGTGCCGTTTCATATGCCACTCGTGCCTGTGGCGTTGATAGGGCATAAAGTGTATGCATCATAATTAAATGTACGCAGCTAGTCTGTAAAGTCTTCGATTGTTCAAGCGCGCGGACCCAAAAGCGACAACGTCAAGCTTAAGCCTCATTCTTTGACAAGCCATAGGAAATGATGTACGCAAGCATTCCATTAAATCGCGCATTGGCATTCTAAATAGCATTATAGCTCTCTTGAAACATTATCTTCTCAAACACCTGCTTTGTTGGAGCAACAACTCGTCCATCTATGAATTTTACAGTGACCTGCACAGTAACGGATCGCAATCGAGCATTGTTTCGATGTGCATTTTATTGCCTGCCTAATCCTCTTTCTCGACACGTTGGAGCTTCTTTTTAAGGTGTGTCAAAGTGCTTATTAATTTTGTATATGGTATCAGTTAAAACAATTTCATTTCACTTTTATGTATAGGGTATTATACCAGTACATACAAGACATCAGCTCAATAACAGATTAAGCTGGACGTCAATTCTTCGTCGTTTCAGCTGCAAAAGAATACAATTATTAGCTATAAATTGCTTATTTCGCACATTTATTCCACGCCCAAAATGTTTGTCGTATTGTATTGTTGTATTGTATTACGTTATCGCGTTGCCAAGTTATGCACGTGCTAGGCTCTATGGCTAGTCCACGGCATAGAGTGGTGTCCGCATACGTCGGGTCTCGTTCGGCGGGCAGTGCAGCCAGCACCGAGGCCGTGAGGGTCTTCCATTATTTTGTGTAGTTCTGACTTGGTAAGAGCCCAGGTGGCGCCCTGGTGCTGGAGACCGTCGCGTCGAGGGTGAGACTCGTTAGAGACCTGCAGATGCCCGAGAGCACCTACCCGAAGCGCGCGAGCATTTAGCCCCCGCGCTTGGAAGGAGGGCGTCACCCCAACCTTTTCCGAAAAATGTTTGTCGTATACTTCTTAAACATATTTTGTTTTCATATTTCATATTCCATTGTGTAGGGCAATTAAAGTAGCAACATCTACCTTACGATCAACAAAAATATAGCCTGAAATTGCAACGTTGACGCCACACGTGTTCCTCGCTTGCGCCGAGAAATTGTGAGAATCACCGACTACCAAAAGCAAAGTAATCCCGCTGCAATTGAATTAGGCAAACCAATCATATTGATATTGCTAGTGTGGTACCTGGTAGAAGACGAAAATCCATCTTGATTGAATAAAGAGACCCGGAATGTAACTATCTTAGATCAGAAGTTCATGCATAGTAGGAAGGAAGTGACGGAGTGAAGCAGTGGCGGCAGCGATGATACGTTGTAATGTACCTTGTGGCAACGTACAGCACTAACAAAAAGATGCAGTAATTCACAAAAGCTGTTTACGATCTCAAATTATGCGCTTGACATATCTGATCTACTTTAAATGCGTGCTTGTCTGTATATAATTATTTCAATGAGAACATCCATACTTTATAAACTTGATAGCGTTCGATGAACGCATGGTCGTCGAGAGAAGGCATGGTCTAATGTAAAAGGACTGGCTCCACAGTAGAGCAGCTGAGAGCAGTGGGAAAAACCGGGGCTCTTTTCTGATTACGGTTGTAAATCTTTGCACCAAGATCCGGCACTTTTTGCACAGAAGTCAAACTTGTAGTTGCAGTCGATGCTTACTTTACATAAAACACGGCGACAGTGCTTGCCTACTTGTGAACAAGTGTATTTTTGAAAGACAGCTTAGCAGCGATTATGGCCTACGCCTTGACGTATACAATACATTTCCGATTACCCCCAGTAGTACTTTTGTGTATGCCACATATTTCATAAAACACGCGTAGGTTTGGGAGTAAAAAGTACCTAATTACTTCAACAAATCCAATTAGGTGTCACAAAATAGTTTTTTTTGAATATTATTGCTCGATGGCCCTTCAAGCTGGTGAAAAGGTTGGATTCGATAATGAAGTCCCAAGTTCGTCATTGCGCAAATCAGTAACCGGCTACATTTTTCCACTTGGTCCCGTCGTCTCACTTCTCCTCCAACCACGTTTCCACCACCCGTTGCCACTCATTGCCATGCATTTGCGCTACGTGTCGCTCCTCGTCGCCACCCTCTTCGCCAGAAGTACAGCTGCCGAGTCTGCCACGAATGCCTCCATTCCTTCTTTCACAAAGAATCCGTCTCCTTCCACGCAGAATCTTGATGCTCCACTCTCGTCCGTAAAGTCTGCACTTCACTCGCCGTCTTTGCTCACGGTAAACCAAACGTCGTCCGCAAAGGCGCACACGTCGTCCGGTGCCAATGAGGAAAAGACGTTATTGCCCACTACCTCGAAATTATACAAAGCGTTGCATAAAGACGTGAATTTGTCAAAGCACGTACGTGCAACGCTCGAGCGTCAACTCTGGCTCGCCTCAGACATGTCACCCACCAGGCTTTTCCATAAGCTCCACTTGGATGAAGTGCCCGATGACGAATTGCTTGAAAACGTGGATTGGAAGAACTGGGCCATCTTCGTTTGCAAAAAGGAGAAAGAAAAAGTGGATTCCGGCATAGTGGTCGCGCGAGCCATGCGAAGTGAAATGAGTGAAAAGAGACTCGTTACGATGCTGAAGAAAGGGATGCAAAAGTCGAGCACGAAAGAGATTGCAAAACTTTTAATGGAGGCGAAAGAGGATTTGTGGCTTGACCATCGCAAGCCTACGGACGTCTTTATTGGCCTCGAACTCGACGAGCACGCGGAAGATTTGTTCGGCAACGTTCTGTACCCTACTTGGTCCAACTTCGTGCGAGCTTACGCAGCGAAACACCAAATAGCTGACAATACGGACCTACAATGGCTGAAAAAGGTCTTTTATCATGATCACGACTTGCTTTCGGTGCTCACGTCACCAAAGAACTTGGACCACAGACAAGGCCATGCGATCTTAAAGCAATTCCTACATGAGCAAAGCGACTCGACGAACTTCTTTAAAGCGCTCATGCACTCTCGGAGGGGACTAAGAGCGTATTTTACCAAGTACAAGCTCGAAAATGAAGAGGCGCAAGACAAAATCATGGAATTGACCGATCTAACAAGCGCTATCAATCTCAAGGCCCTCAGAAAATTGAGCGACATTATGTCATTGATATACCCAAAACCAGAGCATGTCTTGCGGGTATTGCCAGTCGACGATCCACTCCTGAAAACTTGGATTTCTTTCATGAAAAAGTCGACGGTGCGTATGCCCGTCGGAGAGCCCGAAATTGAGACATTGAACATGCTGATCTCTAAGGACACTGAGATCCAGGACAGCGCGTCCATTGTTCACTCGTTTGTAAAGTTGTGGGTGGATAAGTCTGTAGAACCGAGCAAAGTGTACGAGATGGTGCTGGCTGGCAAGGGTCAAGATGCTACGAAATCGCAGGCCGTCTGGAAGATGTTTATCCATGAGTATGAGACAAAAGCCAACTTTCGCTTGTCAATGGACAGCCCGACCTCTGTGCTAAATATCAATAGGGTCGCCGACGCGGAGGAGAACGAGCACGAGATTCCAGAGGAGATCAAGACATTCATGAGATTGAGTGCTAAAGCTTTTCATCGCAAGCCAGATGACCTGAAACGAATGCGTTGGATTGTATGGAACTGGGTCAAGACACATCCAGAGCCGGAGCAAGTTCTCAAGACGCTGCTACTTGACGCAGATGCCACTCGATTGCTAGACCACTGGGTGGGCTCCATCGATGAGTATCTTAGAACGATAGACAGTGCTCAGTTAAAGGAGTTGGCGTCCCAACCCGGCAATGACCCGTCGTACACCAAGATGTTGAGAATGCTGAAAGCAGTAGGCGATCTTGGACATCAACCGAGCCGCATGATAATTAGAGAAAATGTCCTCAAATGGTTGGAATGGGGCATGTCCACAAATGAGGTCTTTGCGATGTTGGAGCTCGACACAGTGACCAAGGAGTTGCTTGCAAGCGCCAAGAGATTGCTGGCTCTTAAGGCTGACATAGCAGTCAAGTCGGTCCGACAACGTCGGCCTAGTTCACCCCAGTCGAGTACACAGCCGTCAGTGAAGGCGAGTCCAACCGTCCTTGACGAGGATGTGGCAACATTGATTGACCGAGCGTTATCAGAGCTGCTCGACAATCCTTTGCTGGCTGTCTATCTCGACTTCATGAATCGATACAAGCTCGAGCACAAGTCTCGTGACACGTTGCTCACGACGCTTCTCGCCGCGTTTGGAGAAGATGACGTGGCGAAATTGCTGAACGCGACAAAGAAGCAATCCGAGATGGTACAAGCTCTGCAAGAAGCGCTGCTTGAACGTTACGATAAAGCACGCGTGTCGATGGAGAAACTCTTGAAAATGCTGGGCCTCAATGCACGCAACGCTCAGGGCTCTCCACTTTATGACGCGTACATCCCCATTTACCTCGAGAGGCAAAAGATCGAGGCAAGCTTATAGTGGGGTGATGTCCGTTCATAGCGCCCAATGCAGCTGCGTGCATTGGCTCATTTACATCTGTACACTTTGCACATCAAAGACCTTTCGTTGTCTTCTCTTACTTGTCGCTTCTTACCTTCCTGTGCCCTTGAAGGATTTGCGTGTTCATCAAGTTGTGTTGCGGAAAAACAAAGCAAGATCAGGTAGTGGGCGCTGCACACACAAGGCACAAACCTTCTGACGAGCAAGCGACAAAAGTTAAGACCACTCAAATTTGTGCACGTAATGTGACAAAATTTACATGCCATCATTCTTACTTTTCAATTACTTCAAAGCACCTCTGCAAATGCTGACTGCAAAAGATCACCCTGACCTCCCCAAACTGAATATTTGCTGTGTACACTCAATATCTCGACGAACGATCAGTGCTTACCGCGTCTGAGACTCTATTTTTCAAAGTGTGTTGATTTGACGCTTTTTGCGCCTTGTCTTAAGTTATAGAAAGGCACAGCAATTTGTCGTTTGCCATTAATGCAGCAAATCCTTGCCAAAGCGATCTGTACCGTGTTGACCATAGAATTTCGTTTTGACGGCTGGGAGAATAATTTTATTGCGACGTGTCAAGGTAACTTCGTATGGCTGGGAGATTATTTTATTGTAACGTGATGAGGATTCAATGTAAACTTGTACACTTAACGTCTTTCTCCGATGGTAAAGTTTGAGTAATTTTTTCGTACTGTCATTGCAAGAAAAAAATGACGGGCATAACTTAACGTACTAAATCTTATGTATTGCAAGCAAAAAAAGCTTACAAGAGGGCAATGACTGATCAGTGTATCGTGATGTGCTAATGCTAAGAAAGACTTCACAATCAATTAAGCGAGAATACGAAACAAGTAGTTTTTATTGAGCGCAAAAGAAAATTGGAAAGAATGTCTTTGCTATTAATAAATAGTAGGGATGTATGGAAGCATACCATGGAATGAATACCCGACTGGCAGAACAATAGCTAACAACCTTATTTTTTCGCACTATCTGCAATGTAAACGACAAGATTTAACCTTTAAGCTTTCCTCACCTGGTATCGTAACGGTTGGGGTGTGTGTCTTGAACTTATTACAAAGTTTGCAAGCACTTTGATACACCTTCAATGGATGCTCCAATAAGTCGCGAAGAAAAGATTCAAAATCATATCGAAACAATGCTACGTAGTGTTGCTCCGACAAATCAAGTGTATCTTGAGATAGTCATATAACAAGGTGATGTTGTTGTTAGGATGTCAGCATGCTATTTCTAAAAAGACCTCTGTATTATCATCTCTTTCCCCCAGTCAAATATCAGGTTAAAGCATGAAAATGTCACTTTGAATACGCTCGCTTGAGCAATCGACGAATTTACAGATTATCGCGATCAACGCTGCAAGCTACAAAAATTATTAAATAACGCAGTCATAAGATATCTAGGAAGGTGCCTTATTATTTGAAAATCATGTTTATAACAGTACAGAAACACCAAACTAGCTACAAGCCGAGCTTTGGTGGCAAAGGCTTTCTAAATGAGCTATAAAAATATGCCTTTTACGCATTCTGTTTGCTTTGATACCAATTTACATTCTGAGGTGTTTTGAAGGATACGCAATGGATACAGTCCCTGCCAAAAATCTAGTTTGGCATATAAGAAATTGACTATGGTAGAATGTAGTTTTATATCTTCAAAGTGCGACATATTTTTCTTTGAGACCGAAAAAGAATAATGATCATTTTCCAAAGATCATACATCTTTCCACATGCTTCCTCTGCGCAAGGTGTTGTGTGCTCTACTTACAACCGGTCACTCTCGTACTTTATGCTAGGTAAATTGGCTGCTTCAATCCTCGCAAAGATTCCAAGATGGACAGAAGTCTCTCCCCACAAATGTCGGTCGAGTAGTTCTTCCTGCTCGGAAGTTGCTGGGCTCTATGGGCCGGAGAAAGCATGCAACCAAGCAGCTATAATGCATCACGATGTTCAATCTCTATTATGATTTAGCACACAGGTAGCACATGCTCCGATAGCCTCAGCGGGAGCACTTACTGTACGGTATAAGCCGTTTTAGCTTTCGTTGAAATAATCGAGTGTCAAAAATTTACTTTTGGATCAAGGCTTTCATGGCCGTCATGCTAATTAAAGTTCAGAGGTGCGTGGCATACGGACTACCTTACCATGGGAGACCGTGGACACTCACCCGTAAGCCCACATTACTAGAGTGTTTCATGTACTGGTATAAGAAAAGGTCTTTGGAGAGCAGAAGTACTTTTGCTGACAAAATTTGAGCTTCGCCGGCACAGAAGCTTTCTTGCTTGCAAGCAAGGAAGGCTCGAACTTCACGTATACGCTCATAAGTCAAGGGATATGGCGGCTTGCACTATTAGAGCGTGACCGTCTTACAAAGCCGTTTGCCTGAATTGCGTAAGGGTAGACATGTTACGACCTGTTTGGAAGGCTGCAGAGATGGTGAAGACAAAACAAAAAGAAAAAGAAATAGAGCCATATTTTTATAGATTGCCGTGGATAAACAGCTTTCATAAGAATAAGGCTAATGGGCGGTCGTTTACCGAAAGATTGTGGTTTTTCGGCATGCTTTCTCTGTGCAATGTGCTGTGTGGCCTGGTCATACCTGGAAATACTTGCAGTCAATCAATGCTCAGGCGTGTAGGTTGACTGGCTGGTTTCTCGCAATGATGTTGAACAACTTTTCCTAATCTATCGGTTAAAAATTTGCAGGAAAGCTGCGGGCTTCTATATAGACCTGAGAATGTGGACCCTTTCCTGATGCCTTGCGGGCTAGAGCGCACCACGTTGCTTGAACGCTATACGCAAAGTTTGTGCTTAGGGTTCAGATATTACCGCCTCCGGTTGCTTTGATGGAATCACCTATTGTGACGTGGAGCTTTAGGCTTCCACTTTTGATCGGATTAGAGCCAGAAACGATTCTTCTTATATGAGAGTTACCAAGGCGATCTTGATCACGAATGCTCCGTTGCACGTGGCATTTGCACCCTATTACCTGGTAGACCACACCTATATTACTCTACTCTAGCCATTAAGCGAGAAAAAAAGGCCTTGTATTTAATTACATGCTCACTGAGGGAGTTGACGGCAATTAATACTGGTCCATCACTCTTTCAACAAGGTCAAGTGACTGTGTTTATAGGGGTAAATCCGCTCCGCACTCATCGCATTAAAAAGCTGTGCGCAATGAAGAAGAGAGAACTGAAAGAGGATATAGTCCACCGAAAGTCTCGCCCCTCTAAAATGACGACAGATCCTTGTCGTGACCTATAAGAGGAATGTCTATGAACTCGCTGGCTCGGACTAAACTCCCATTGTGTGTATCAACTCTACACACAACACTACAACTTCATTACTTCCACGTATGTCACCCGCTTCTCCTGCTGTCAATGTTTTCTCGACATTAAAAACGCGATTTCTGTCATCACTCTTTTGATGCCTTTAGGCAAGACAAATTTCTTTTTTAAGACCCTTTCGAGACAGGTAAGGATCATGTACCCTTGCTTTCCGCAGCCAAGACAGTAGATGTTGTTTTTCTCGCCAATACTAGACTCTTGAGGTCAAAGCAAGAAAACCTACCAATTTTCGAAGAAGAGATTTACAGAGATGGACTGCTGTTTAATCACGCAAGTGTCCGAGCGTTGAAAATCTATTTTCGAGTCTTGATACGTGGCGAGCAAAACTTTACACACCGACAAAAGATGATTGTCAGCCAAATAGTCTGACTTATGCTTCATATAACAACACGGTATAACGGCAGTCTTTTGCTTTGACCGTCAAAGAAGATGGCTCTCAACGTCTCAAAAGTCGAAGTTGATACGGCTGAGAAGTTGAGGATTCCGAAATCACAATGTCGTTTCTCGTCCTTGACATAGACAAGTATGATTCAGTCTCGAGTACGTCGTGGCTAGAAAGATACGATCTCTAGATCGACTGATGAGGCAAATCATAGATGCCAGTCGCCAAATGTCACGCAAAAAAGTGGTAAGGAATGCTCTCAGATTTGTTGTGTGTTCGGCTCTTTGAAGGAAGCCTATGCAATTATACGTCCGGGATAACAATGAGATGTACCGAACATCCACGAAAATAAAGATGACAAAGGTTTTAAAGACTTTCTCAGTGGTGACCAAGTCAAGCGATTTGCAGACGTTTCCCGTCGTATTGGACCAAAAGGATTATCTTAATTATTCTTTGCCCCAGTGCCTCATTTGCGAACAAATTTGACACGCCGCCCGAGATGCAAAGGCGCAGCTGCTAAAATTGAGACCGTTTTCGGTGGAAATGTCTCCCCACGGGTTAAGGCATCCATATAATGTTAAATGACCCACCCTTCTTTGCTTCCTTTTTGGCTATCGCTTTCTGTCACCCGGTGCTTACAGACACGTCTTCACCTTTGAGCGATAAAGAAGAGAAGAAGAGCCTCGAACGCTTACGCTTACTTTTTCCTGTTTCTTCACCGACCACGGCGAGTGGGCCTATAAGATTACTGGACAATGTGACATGGCTAAGAAGACTTAACGGTAGATCTTAGGAAGAGTATAAAATCCCGTAGTACAACTATGAAAACACAAGTTGCGTTTAAGCTGTAGACGGCTCATGCAGCGCAAAAAGCAGCAACAACGCTGCATAATATCGACCGACGTGCGCGTGCTAGAAATATATTCGAGTGCGACTGCCAAAATTTTTAGTTGGGGTCAATGAGAAGTGCATGCTCTGTTAATTAAAAAGCTTTAATGGTAGCTATATATGATATGACTTGTAATGTAATATATTACGTTATCGCGTTGCCAAGTTATGCACGTGCTAGGCTCAGTCTGGCTAGTCCACGGCATAGAGTGGTGTCCGCATACGTCGGGTCTCGTTCGGCGGGCAGTGCAGCCAGCACCGAGGTCGTGAGGGTCTTCCATTAATTTGTTTATCTCTGACTTGGTAAGAGCCCAGGTGGCGCCCTGGTGCTGGAGACCGTCGCGTCGAGGGTGAGACTCGTTAGAGACCTGCAGAAGCCCGAGAGCTTCTGCCCGAAGCGCGCGAGCATTTAGCCCCCGCGCTTGGAAGGAGGGCGTCACCCCAACCTTTTCCAAGCTTGCGTTTACAAATGTTGGCAATTAAAAGCAATGAGAGCCATAGCACGGTCAAGAAGTTGTTGTATATCGGAATAGACATTTTGGAATCGCTGAAGGTAAAAGTGGCTTCATATCTAGCTAGACCAGTGCACGGTCAGCTTAATGGGGGTGGGCATTGCTTTTGTTGACGAGCTTTGCATTATTATTCTCAAATATTACTACACCAATTCAATATGACTCTATTTGTGAGCGAAAAAAGCGTTAAATTAATTGCCTGCTAAATATTAATTACTACATAGCTTGACCTACAATAGCTAGCCTTGAGGAGTAAGGACATGATCTACTACATAAAATGACTCGGGAAAGGCAACACAAACACACGATGAAATTTCTGATGCTCAAGAAGGCAAAAGCGCAGCCATTGTAGGATGCATACAACACTTGGCATTCTAATAATTCTTTTCTTTGTAAAGTGTGTAATTCGCCCTTCCATTGTATGTAAAATCCATGTCCGACGTCATTGCCCCAAAAACCTTTATTTCGATTTAACTCCCTCAATTTACAACCATTCGTGCCGCGTGAAACGACTCCAATTGACTGCGACTTGCTGGCTTGCCATGCATAGGAGTACTTTTTTGGCACTAATTGTGACCACCGTCGCTATTCTGCACCTCGTGCCAGTGAGTGCAACAGTACAGACCCCGGAGCTCAGCAATCACTCCAGCTCCTCATCTGCCGATTTCGACAAGCAAGGGCCTGCTGACAATAAGTTTGCAAATTCGACAGAAGGGGATGCCAACGAAGAAGAGCGGATGCCTAAATTCTTCAAAAACTTCAAATTTTCGTCCAAGACGAAGGAGATCGACGACAAGCTGGCTAAAACTTTAAGTGTGGATGACAAAACCCTTCGCCGAGCCGTATCCATCCAGAAAGACCCCGAAGCCCTAGCGGCCATTCTGAAGAACAAGGACGTCATTGATCTCACAAACCAGGCGAGAAGCGGGAAGCTCAATGTCAATGACAATACTGTTGAAAACCTTGGCAAGTCCGTGGTCAAGTCTGGCGGTCTCTGGCGCGGAAAGTCAGCGAATAGCGTACGCTGGGTTTGGTATGCTGTAGGACTCGCAGCATTTGGGGTTGCTATATATTTTCTGGCAGTTGCATATCCAAAAAGAACAGGCTGAGTTGACTTTACTGGGAATTACATTGTAATGCAGTTTAGAGGTGTCGTAAAGGCTGTTGACTTCAAAGTAATACAAGAAGGTAAATGGTTATGTTTTATCTACACACGAAATTCCAACGTGGCTATTGTATCAATCAGCTAGGAGGTATTATGAAATGCTTAATCTGATCACTAATCAAGAAAGCTTATAAGATGGATAATAAATAAATCATGTTGTTTGAGGACGAAAGGACAAAATCATCTAGCTCGCAAGCACTACACAAACGTTTTGCGATTGGGTAAATGCGTTGCGGCGTCTGCAACGAGATAAGCAGAAAATACTTTTTCTTTCGTGCGATTTCGGGAACAGCCTTCTATAAGGCTTGTTTTGCATACGAAAAGCCTGACATTATTCCTCCCTTATTGATAATGTTGACGTGGGGTCGTTAAGCAATGAGGTTTACTAAAAATTTGGCCAAGTTGCAAGCCCATTTTAATTCTAAGCCGCCATAAGTATGACATGCCGCTAAAATGCTTTGGCAATGTATTAAAGTTGGACCAAAATTTGTGATGCACTGCGTTCGTTTATTTTTTTATGCCATGTTTTTCTTATAGGTTCAGCGTTTCTTTCGACTTGATATCACGCTTAGTGCTTCCTTCATAAGTCAACAGGCTTGTAAATTTGGTACTAGTGTCTGCTTCTGTTCATATACCAATTGCTGCTTCAGATGGCTTCATTTGGTATTACATATGATACCAATAAGCATTGCTACGGTTGCTGCCGTAACCGTTTTTGTTGCAAAGCCATTCTACTAGTTCGAAAACCCAGGCTGCCCACATATTCCGGCAGTTTCTGATGTGACCCTTCTGCGTCTGAGGGTTAGAGCTGATGGCGCACGTCTTTTATTTTGGCTCTACCGGCGTGGTCAGCAAAAGGTTGCTGCAGTTGGAAAGCTCTTTTTCGAAACAAGATAATGACCATAATCTTGGACTGCGTCAAGGAAATAAAGGGATAAAAGTCTGGCCACCGCTTCAATCAAGAGAAACAAAGATTGATTTAGTAAGCTGTCTTAAGGCCTTACTCTCACTGGAGCTACATGAGTGCGTTCTATGAGCATCCGAGTCATCCGCCGACGATGTAGCGTGCTCACGCTGGAGGTGGTAGTACTCGGACACTATGAGCTTACCTCGTTCCTTGTTTTATTATACTTCGACAATGAATTGGGTACAAATGAAGAGCTTAAACTAGGCTTGCGTAGATGTTACAAAATTGTTAATTCAAATGACATCGAACATGAAGGCTTAAGGTGTTTCCAAAGCTGTGACTCATGCAGGCCGGACTGCATCGCAGTCCGGCCTTCAAAGTCCAGGAACTTGACGTGAACTCTTTTCTCAATTTAGACGCTATTGTTAGTCAATTTGCCGTGTGAGTACGACATTGGAAACCACTTTGGTTCCATTACTTTATTTGAAAAATGGGTCGCAATGGTGTCAAAGTGATTATTCGCACGCGACCAACGGCAAATTTTGCTACCCATCAGCTACAAATCAATCCAGATGACGGTACGATAACCGTATACAGTGGGGCAGCCGCCCTGGCGGCAGCTTCCGGTGGCTTTTCACCCCCCAAAACGGACGCAGGACCTTCAAACCGCAAGGAATGTTGGCAATTCAAGTTTCACCAAATTTTACACAATGCCTGCCAAGATCGCGTATACGAAGCCATTGCACGTGACATTGTTTACAGTGCGGTGGTTGAAGGTACGAACGGAACGATCTTGGCATATGGGCAGACTGGAGCGGGCAAAAGTTTTACCATGATTGGCGATACACACAATTACCAGTATCGAGGAATTGCACCCCGTGCTATTGCGCAATTATTTCAAGAGATTGAGAATCGGATTGAGTTACAGTTTACGGTTCGTGTATCGTATATGGAAATCTACAATGATCGCATTTATAATCTATTAGAGACACAAGCAAGTGATCCGGTCCGAGGGAATAGCGGAGACCTTGTGGTGGTCGAGGATACACATGGAACAAATGTACGTAAATTAACTCAAGTAGAGGTCCACTCTGAACAGGAAGCTTTAGATCAGCTTTTCTATGGAGAGTTACAGCGTACAGTGGCTGAACATCAATTGAACAAGCGATCGAATTGAAGTCATTGTATACTGACGTTCCATATTGCCCAAAAATCGCGCGTTGGGGGTACGGAGCGGGTTACGCTGAGTAAGTTGCATCTTGTCGATCTTGCAGGAAGCGAGCGGCTCAAGAAAACGATTGATGAAGAGTCGAAAAGCTTAAAGAATCGAAAAGCAGACTTGTCTTCGACCATACGGAAGGAATCGATGTACATTAATCAGAGTTTAAGCTTCTTAGAGCAGTGTATCGTGGCGCTAGGCTCTCGAGACTCCCGTCACATTCCGTACCGTCAAACCAAGCTGACGAACGTTCTGAAAGACTCATTGGGAGGCAACTCCAACACACTGATGTTTGCATGTATCTGCGGTGAAAAACGTCATTTAGAAGAGACGATTTCGACGTTAAAGTTAGCGCAACGAATGATGCGAGTCCAGAACGAAGTCGCTACAATTGTCGAGACGGACCCGATCCTGTTAGTACGGAAGTACGAACGACAGATTCGAGAGTTAAAGCACGAGTTAATCATGCATGACGCACTGGTCGAACGATCGGCGATTGTATACGATGAGCACACGCCGGAACAAAAGCGGGCATTGCAGCAAATGGTGCGACGGTATATTGATGCACCAACGCAAACTATCGAGGACGAGATTCTTCGACTTACTAGCGTGCACGAGATCCGAGAGCTTTTTCGGCAGTTCAAGTTGCTTGTGAAAAGCTCAGGCCTCGAATTAAAAGATCCGGAAGCTGAATTGACTGGGTTGGCGGACACGACGCCCTCAAGTACTTTCTTAACGTCCGGCTCGGAGGGGTCTTTGAGAGCTAAGAAGATGACTGGTTCTCGCAATGATCTTGATGTCCAGGCAACGCTAAATCATAGTGACGGGGAATTAGTTGGGGAGGAAGAACCGGGTGCTGTTGGATTCTCTTTCGGCCTAGTTCCCGGGTCAGCACGACCATCTTCTATTGACTTTGGCAAGACTACGATGTATCGGAAGGCTGAAGAAGTGGGAGCGGAATCGAAGAAGTTGCTGAAGTCTCTGATTTCTACTGACAAGGAGTTCTCTCGTGTCTCTACCACACTAAGAGATGACTGCAAAGGTAAAGATAGAGAGGATTACAGCAACCCTCGACAAACGGACGAAACGCCGAATTTCGAAATTGGAGCGAAAAATAATGCCTTTCAACATTTTCGGACAATAGGGCACGGACGGGACTTGTGGCAAAGTTTGCAAAGCGATAAAGACAAACTTCTTGACGCGAAGCAGATTGTGAAACAACTGACGCGTCGTGTCAATGGCTCAAAAGCTCAAATTGACACTGTCCGTGCTCAACTTGACGAAAAGCGCAAAGAGCGAGGAGGTGAGGATGGAAGAGCTCAAAAGCTTACGAATGGAGGAAGAAAAGACTCGGAAGAGGTGGTAGATGAAGAAGAGTTTATCTTGATGACAGCCGAGCGAGAAGCCAAACGGGAGTATCGTTCGCTTTTGGAGAGCTCAAAGATGCGAAGGCCGAGCTGGATTTCGCACGTCGCAGTGTCGAGCTTGCACGGCGACGGCTTGTGCGTGAATTCGAGGATTGGTTTGATCAAGAGGGACAACTGTATGGTTGGAGTAAAAGCTCGAATGAGGAGCTCATAAGGATCAAGGAAGACAAACTAGATGACGGTGAAAAGTTCGATCAGATGGAGGAAGAGCGGACTCGAGCGCAAGATCCTGACTCTTTAGCCTTTTTCCAGGCGCAAAAGAAAATGAGGCAACAATCCAATCTTCGAAAACCCAAGCGTTAAGTCTACAAATCAACAAATTTATATACTTTTATATTTGACTAATTTTTTTGGTAAATTGATATATACTTTGCAAAGAAAAAAGAACTTCTGCCCTTTTTCACCAAATGATACATTTCTTCTCGGGGTTCATGGGCGAGCCCACGGGACACGAGAACGTCTCGGCAAACTTTTGGTAGTTCATCAATGGCCCATTCACACGCCATTTTCCTGGTGCGTGAGGGTCAATCGTTCGCAATAGCTCGGCAAATTCCGGCGTGTTCTTTCACACCAATTTTGAGCAAACGCCGTGAAAAACAAGCGGTCGTCAGCCACTGGATCAAGAGGTTGCACAAGAGCTCGGGCTAGAGTCTCAGCCATCGAATGGTCCCTGACGTCACCGCTAGAAAATACATCCTTTGGCGCCATGACCTGCCAGTCCATCATTTCGTGGTGCTTGTGCTTGTGGTGATTGTGTCGTTCGTGCTTATGGCTCTCGTGCTTTCGATGCTCGTGCTTCCCGTGATGATCTTTTTCCTTGTGTTTGCCATGGCGATGTTTCTCATGGCGATCACGGTCTTCCTCCTCGTCGTCGTGACGGTGCTTCTTCTCATGCGAATCCTCTTTCTCCTCCTCGCTTGTGTGGTGCTTCTTGTGTAAAACTTGAGACTTGATTTGTTTACGTACTGAAATTGCAAATGTGCTTTCTAAAGTAATATAATGTAATGTATTACGTTATCGCGTTGCCAAGTTATGCGCGTGCTTGGCTCAGTCTGGCTAGTCTACGGCATAGAGTGGTGTCCGCATACGTCGAGTCTCGTTCGGCGGGCAGTGCATCCAGCACCGAGGTCGTGAGGGTCTTCCATTTCTTTCGGTCTTGTGCAAGGGTACGAAGCACTTCGAGGTCTTGTGCTATCCGGAGTCGAAAGCCGGAGCCACGGGAAACAAGGTTGTGGTCGAGTGTTGAGGGGAGCGTGGTGCGGGGACGTCCGCGCCATTTTGCTGCGGTGGAGAAGAAGTAGGCACGCATCCGGAGGTTAGCTGGAATGTCGGGATTGCGGCGAAGTACATGGCCAAACAGGCGCCAGCGAGCTTGTGTCAGTCGTAGTCTCAGCGGCCGCTCATCACAAAGGTCGTAGAGTCTTGCATTCGAAATGTGTTGGGGGTAGCGATAGCCAAGAGCGTAGCGAAGCTGGCGGCGATGGAAACTCTCGAGGCCGTGGAGCTCTGACTTGGTAAGAGCCCAAGTGGCGCAGTTGTACAGCAGAATTAGTAAAACGTAGGTGTTGTACAGTAGAATGCAGGTCTTGGGTGAGATGAGCGTGGGGCGGAGCCAGACGGACCAGAGGCGGTGGAGCGCGAGGGTGGCCAGGGACTTTCGTCGGGATAGATCTTCAATATCGCCGAGGAGTGTTCCGAGCTTCTTAGTTTGGCGCCAGGTTTCTTCTCGGGATCAAGCGTGTCGAGTGGCGCCCGACGGGTTGCAGTGGCGGCGGATTTCGGTGACTTCGGTCTTGGCTTCGGTTAGAAGGAAGTCATCAATGCGGTGCTCACCTCTATCGTAGATCTTGGTTTCTCGGAGGCCAAGGATATCGACGCGGTAGCGCCGGGGATCTTCGGAGAGTGTTTCGTGCTTCTTGCGCTTCGAACCTAGAGAATTCACATTAAAGGAGCCAATCCGGATGCGGTTGGCGCGGTTAAGGGCGTGGAAGGGGGTTTGGCCTGGTGCTGGAGACCGTCGCGTCGAGGGTGAGACTCGTTAGAGACCTGCAGATGCCCGAGAGCACCTGCCCGAAGCGCGCGAGCATTTAGCCCCCGCGCTTGGAAGGAGGGCGTCACCCCAACCTTTTCCGAAAAATGATATGACTTATCTACTATAATTGATTCTGTAGGTCTCATAAGCTGGCATTTTTTTCGGATATGGCATCCTTTTGAAAGAACGTTGGTTTTCAATATATATTTTATTTTTGATTTAACAAATAATCCTGCTTTCTAGACCGCGGCGCCTTAAGCAAAATGTTATAGCAAGCCCGGTCACCAATTGTAAATGTTTGTTGAAGTACCGCTCGATAAAAAAATGAGGTAGTTCTTCAGCAGTAAAAGACATGATGGCAAAGATGCAAGCGCAAAATATCACAGACGCTTTTTGTGTACTTGTAGTAAGATAGGAGGATATGATTGAAGTAAAAAAAGCTTACGCACGGTGTTGACAATCCTCCTTAGTGGCGTATCACTTTATTTTTTCTGCATTTAAACATTGTGAATATTTTTTTATCTTGTAGTCTGAAGTCGCTTTTGTCGTTTTCGTGGTATTTGATACTTTGTGGCCGTTTGGGTACGCTTTTTGTCAACATGGGCCTTTGTTTCTGGGCCTTTATTGATAAAGGCTGCTAATAAACGATTCATGCGTTCGATTACTCTCTTGAGAACACTGGATCCACATACACTGCGTAAGAAAATCGACATGACTTTTATCCTCTTCTTTCGGACCACCACGCAGCACATAAAGTATTTCCATACCAAATTGGTTGTGGCCATCCGAGATGGCGGATGCTATGGTTTTCATCGGATTTTGTCCGCATCCATACCCTTTTCTACTTGTTAGCTCCTTTAAAAATGCTTACTCTCTGGTCTTGATCATAAATCCTCTTCAAACAGGCCATGTGATAGCCAAACGGTACTCGAAGTCTTCGTTTTTCGGGCGATGTAGCTAGTCATATTGGCCATAGCAACCATAAAGAATTGCAAGAAAATTAAAGACGTGACCTTGTAAAGTGGCATTCATTAATAGGCAAGATAGCCATTCTCTGCTGGAAGAGCAGCACTGGATTTAAACACGTCAGGTCCTTAGCTGTCGTCTGGTAGTGCATGTTTTACTCAACATTGTCGCCACAATACGAACCGGCTTGGTATCTTGTCATGCTATATCTATTTTTAGTCGCTGAATCACTGCTTCTGCTTCTCAAGACGCACATTTGTTTATCTCTCTTGGTTCTGCATGCATAAATATCTCTTAGCACTTGCTTGGGTAATAGCGCGGAAATGTTGTCAAATCTAAGTTAATATACAATACGGTCATTAAGAGCATATACTATTCTGTACTCCGTTTATAGCTGCTCTCTTACGAAGTGATCAGCTCGATCTGTGTCCATTCATCGAGAAGACGAATCCTGTCGGGCTCAGTACAAATTCCTTGTAATAAAATTACTAATAAAAGCTCACATAACACATTGACAGTTTGATATGTGGCTGTTTGGCGAAAAGATCTGGCCCGCACGTTATCCTCCAATCACAATTAACAGCACCTTTAACAACTCTTGAATAAAACGATCGCGCACCTTTCTTGGTGTGGGTGATGCCACGCGGCGTTTGGGTCTCAAATATCTTTGTTTGCATGAGCACACCCGTCGCTTTGAGCTGTACTCTAAGTAGCTTCTCCATGCTTTCTCAGACGCTCTTTAGGACGTGAATTTGTTGTTTAGCATATCCACACGACTTTCTTAATACTGGACTGTTGCGGCACGATAAAGGCACCACCGGAACGTGAGAAGGCATAATTAGTTATGTCGAACTGCCGGTATAATTAGCTACGATAACGATGGCACTTAAGACGCCGATGTGACCTAGTAAATTCTGTACTGGATACAAAAATCTTTCTTCGTACAAATAAATGCATGGTCATAGTCACCTTCAGTAGTAGCTGCTTTGTCGACAATTACGTAGACTAATGACATCTTTCTCATCTTTGGCTGACTAACGGTAACTACGACTGCGGCGAGGTCTGAGTTGTAGCTGAATGTACCACCGGGTGTAATAAGAGGCTAAAACATTCACTTATTTTGCATTTAAATCCATCTCTATGTAGTTTCTAGATATGATGCACTAGTTTTCAAGATGTGCGGGCATTCTTCATGATATTTGCGTGGTAAACATACACCACTGAAGCATAGATTACAAGAGCTTTTAAAAGAGGAACCGACATAAGTGGACTTCTCCTTACATACGCAAGTGTTGAAAGATGGCATCTGTTTCAATTCAATCCGCTTTGTTTCTTAATATACTTTGAAGCGCCGCAAAATCTTGCACACCGGCTAAGAAACACGACGTCTTGCAAACTTTGGTTAGCAAGTAGCCTTGTTTCGCTAGCTGCACCGGCTACAGCAAGCAAAACATTAGCGCTCCGATTATGAAGGACATAGTTTCACGGGTTTTGAAAGGATTTATCAAGTGCGGGTAGTAAAACCTCGCAAGTGGCCTCGCAAGCGAGTCAAAAAGGTCTGCAAGACTTAAACGAGCAAACAAGACATGAGAGTGCAGCTAACATAGCTCTACTAGAAGTGCATAGCTATGCAATACGAAATCGATCCCTGGATACCTTTTGGTAGACATACAGAAAGGTTTATCGAATTAAATGGCAGTTTAACTGGCCATTGTCTCACAACAGGTGTTTTTCGATTGGAGGCACGTCAAAATTGCTGACCACGAAGAAACCCAAATGTATAAGCTCTTGCCTGAATTTGGAGTCAAACCCGATTATATAAACTCAAGCTTAAATTAGGAGGGGATGTTTTTAAAGCGAAAAATCTTCTTGACGTGTCCGTTTAAAGACGAGATGTTGTAAAGAGGCAGCATACACTAGCCTAGGTCCGGAGCTCCTAAACATACAGAAAGACCGGTATAAGCTATATTGATAGAATCTGTCCAGAAACCCGTCGAGATCCCTTACAAATAGACGAGTGATCCACCAAATTGATTTTGTGCCACGAACAAAGTACTATTTCATCACTGCCAAGAAAGCCGTTTAGGCGCATTGATGCCTTTTTCGCCATAGAAACACATAAATGGACAAACGTGGTAGTCAAAGCCCCTACGCTTGGCACGAAAATTGAAATAAAAGTGGCGTTTGGCTCTGGGTCATAATCAGCCAAACACCCTGGACAACCAAAAATAGACGTGTTGCTTTACAACACGTCCGGGTGTACGTTATACATTGCGTTTTAATTCCCAGGTGAGAGAGACAAATAAACGCCTCGCGGTGGCAAGTTTACTCAATTATCATTTATTAGATTATTTTGCGGTATTGAAGGGCTATCGACTGTCAAGAGTCCTAATATTTTACTCCTTGAACATGCATTTGTTTTGATCATCCTGAGATTTTGTTTTGGCATACTTGGACAATAGATTCGTCCACGGTTTCTTTATAGGAGATCTATCGACTTCGGAGACTAATTTAGCCCGACTGAGGCAAGATTTTGAGTTCAAGCAAAGAAGGATTGAATGCCAACATCGACAAGTTTGTCTTCGGAGCAGAAGTGCTTACGCTCCTCGGCTGCTCTGCGAGCAACAATAAGGTTCTTACAGACTCGAAAAAATGAAGCCGCTGTACTTAGCTTGTGCCGCGGTCTTATTAAGATTTCGAGACAGCAGTTTGTTAACTGCACAAGCACAGTGCTGATTATGTGAGCCTCACAAACCGTGTCTGATGTATCTAAGTAGGACATGAAATCAAACCTTGTAAACTACTATCAGGATCGGATCGATACCATAGACGAAAATTCCAAGCGGCTGATGGCCAAGCTCTGAAAGACGATACAACATCGTTTGCGACTTTTTTAACCGTGCCGCGACTTCAAGACGACATATATAAGTGAGTTATCTATCTACAGCCAAGGCTGTTTAACCTTGCCGAGCAAAGCAACCCGGTCCATTACAAGGGTATTTAAGGACGACGAATACCTTATGACTGTAAGTATAAAATGATTGTCGCTCTTTGCAAAAAATACTCCGCATTTAGCATGCTTTTCGACGCGCTTTTGCTCAAACCAGGCTATAAGATGGCCCATATTAGCAGGGCTGAAAGCTCCTTTGATTTGCAAATTTGTAACGCACACAAAGCACTCTTAGTGCAATTATTGATCGCAGACGAAGATGTCAACATCGATAGACTAATACCTCTTCATCGTTCGCAAGAGCATTGGTATAAGTAAGCAGACGGTCTCCTTTACTATGAAGAATATCTAGTAGATCAAGCACGAGTAATTGTGCTAGCCTTACGACTTAAGAATTTTTTAAAGACACTTAAACTTCAATTTTCGCTTCTTTACACCAGAAAAAAACGATTTTTTTTCTACAATACACTGGTGTGGCAAGTATGTGCGGACTTAATGGACCATGCATAGGGTCAAACCTGCAGCTTGCACGCCGTCTCCTCTCATAATTTATCAGTACCGGCAACGTATTAATAGTCTATAGGCTATAAATCTAGTTTTAGCTTGTCGGTAAGCATGGGCATAGTGTTGCCGAAGCAATATGATGCATGTAGCACTTGTGCATATTACTCTAAATGAGAAGCAAGTTTTAAGTCTGTTCATGGATACATGATCCAAATACTGTGACCGTCTAGAAACGAACTGAAAACAAACTCACACTTAACAGCTTCGTATTGGCATATGCTGTTTCGGCCATTAGAAGCCCCCTCGCTGATTTTCACATTATGTCATTCACAAACACAGAAAAAGGCAACCGTGGGAGGGAGGCCAGAGTGCAGAGTATGTGCCCGGAAACCGCATTAAAGAGCCAATCAGCTAACTTTGGGTACAACAGTGCAATTTGTTCGTCTTTCGACTGAGCGCCTTCTACACGAACAGGCTAAGAAGCCTTAGAAACCTCAAGGCCTTGCTTAGGCGAATGCGTCCGAGATGAGTAGATGGGAGGCTCGGAAAACCTTTTCTCCCCCTGGTCTCTAGTCTGAGAGCAGTTTATTTAATCAACAGCATACCGTACTTTGAAGATCGCTGGTCGACCGTAGTTAGCAGAGAGAGATTTGCAATTGCACCCGTGCAAAATTAACAAATCGGATTCTCAGAGAAGCACAAGAGAGGTACATAAACTTAGATACGATTTATGTTCTTGAGCAGATAGGCTTGATCTTTTCGGGCAAGACAAGACATAGCTTTACTCGACCAATCATGGCTCTGAGACTGCTTACTCTATCAGCTTTCACAAGCTGTCGTCGACGGATATATAAATTGATCCAAAAGGCCTCACGTTCCTGAGAAATGCAATTCTCAAACTAGATCAAAGGCCCGTTAGCACGTCGTCAAAGCTATGTCTTCACGCACGGCGCTGTTGGTAAGACGATTTGGCTTACCATCAATATACTTTGACACCCTAAGCAATAGCACCCAATGTAAATTGGTCACGCCTCCGTGGCACTACTCGCTTATGACGGCCATAAGGTGTCTCAGGCATTATTTTCATGACAACGTCATCCTCATGTATAAACACCTGCAGTAGTGGCTGCCAAGCCCATGAGAACTCCTGTGCGCTTGTTTGCCATAGTAGGAACATACATCGTTGCGAAGAATACTTTGGCTGCGGCTTGTGGCAGAAAACTACATGCGAAGCGTGTGTATATTGATCCTTTACTTGCTACTATGCGTTACATAGCCCAACCTTTGAGACCCTTGTAGAGGCTTCTCTGTGATGTCATTTCAGTATCGTCAGTCTTGACGTCATGGTCTATAGCACTTATCTTCCCCGTTATTTGATGTCGTCACCAACCCACGCCTTCCACCTTTTCAATATGCCTTCGGCGGTGGAATAGCAACAGTCATTTCAAAACGGATCTTATGGCTCGATGATTGAATTTAGAACTGAAGAACGTCATTGGTCCAAGTCGCATAGATTGATACGGTATTACCAATAGAGAGTAACATTGCAGAGAAGAACATATCCTCCAACTTATTGTCTTCATACCTTGTAAGCAGACAATTATACCTGACACTACTAATCAGGTCGTATACAAATCGCCATAATCTCAACTTTTTGGCGTCCATATATTAATAGATGTTCCTACGATTCGATCGTTTCGCCCACGGATTACACGCACCAAAGGCTTTGCAGGGTCACCGTTTGATTTCTTATCAAGCAAGATCCGGTCTAAGTCTGATTGCTTTTCGATAATGACTAAAATAATCGAAAAGGTCTTTGCATACAAAGTAGAGTTATGGTGACAATCTACTAAGAACCTACACAAAGAAGGCGTGCAATAAGATATAAGAATTTGTAATAATCGACCTCAAGTCTTAAAGGGATCGACGTGTGTAATACATTGCATAGCCCTTTGCTGCTTGTTTGGTCATAGGTTTGGATAAAGCCAACGCTCTTATTTACTTCAAAAAGTGACGGATGACACACACGCCTTCCATATATTTTTAACTCAAGTCTTATCGATAAAAAAAGTAATGGACTGCCGCCCATTTGTGTATAGATTTGATTCCTGTTGAAGAAGGCAAAAAAAATGACTTTCAGTGCACGTACGAACCCTGTCGGCATACATATATCAAGGTAAGTTGAAGGACACTGAATGGAAACAGTCACTTCAAAATTGATTAAAGGGCAGACAAATTCTTTGGTATGACCAAAAGGTTAATATTGCTATATTAAATCAATCCTTGATCCGCCGATCTACTGTGTCATTTAGCAAAATTCAAGCCAGCCTTGGAGAATGGTGTCGCTTCAAAAAAAGCCCCTGTCACCTTATAGGCACTTCTGATTCACAACTTACTTAATATGAAAGTGTCGCTGACCTTAACGGTAGTGAGTAGCACTGTCGCTCCGGTTTTGGTTTTCACCTAATTGAAGCAGTAGATTCTTCGCAATCGAAATACGCGCTATAAATTTTCTCGGGGTCAGCCTTAGCAGGTCACGCCGCCCCTTTTTCGAGACAACCCCGGACCTCGATGGTCTTAAGGACCAGATAAAAATGTATGGCCATGTGACCCATAATTTTGCGACCAAATTTATCTCCATGCTAGGCGTCCGAATTGCATCGGAAAACGCATGCCTTTGCAATGAGGTCCAGGCTTGGCCAGCCACTTTGTGAAACAGCCTTATAAACGCACAATTTCTCAGGTAGTCTAACAATCAGTTCTTTGGAAGCGTCCAAAACCTCCATTGCATTAGTTCCACTCTACATATTAAGGCGTTCTGTAATCGCGTCATGGTGACAGCGACAAACGATTTTTTAATTTCGAAGCACTCCCTATGCAACTATGCTCGCATTGCTGACCAAAAAATATTTTTAAAAAAATGCATCCAGTGCTACAGACAAAGGTAGGTCCGGTTGACGAGTCGGGTTAGCTGGCGATAGTTCTCAGCAGTCTGCCAATAAATATAGCATATCTGAATTGGTCTTCAGAATGCGATAAATCACGATGATTTATACACGAAATTACTTGATGAGTCAAAGAAATCG
>MBPM02000184.1:0-78344 GCA_001695595.3 Plasmopara viticola | reverse complement strand
CGCAAACGTTTCCTTGTCCTTACCAAAGTTACAGACATAGCGGTGATAAATAGAAAAAGTGGTACCCAAAACACGAAGTAAAGCTCCTCCTGATTCTGGAATTATCGTCGGAACAACACTGTCAATCGTTGGACGGGTAAGGAGTTCAAACGCTAGCGAATTCGTCGAGTAGCGCTCTCCATTCTGCCAGATTGAGACCCTTAGTCGTCGAGGGTGCTCAAAGGCGAAAGTAGGAACGAGGCAATTGAGGTCTCCGGACAAAGTCACCTGAGCGTTGGTTAAAACCACCTCCTCTTCTTTCGCTTCAAACCCACACTCGTAAGCAACACTAAAGTCAACATCTACCATCTCTAAAAAAGCTGTTAATGTTACATTTCCCTCTAAAGAAGCCACTTGTGGATCAATCGAAACGAGCTCACCCCTTGCAAGATACTGAAATTGCTCTGGACTCGTAGCTAGATCTTGTCCATTGAGCGTAATTGCCATCGAAAGATTTTCACTTTGCATTCCTAACGGAGTAGAGCACGTCACGTGCTCTAGCTGGATCGATTCCGCTTCGACAAAAGTCGGTCCAAATCGGCACATGATCATCTGCTGCATCCAAAAATCGATAGCTTTAGAAAGAGTAAAAACCACCAAAGTTCCTCCACTCGCACTGCCCCGCGTCGGAGATACATTTGTCACAATAGATTCTGGAACGAAGGTAAAAGACAGTAAGGAACCGTTGATGAAAGGAACACTGTCTCCTTCAATACTGAGTTTGATCGTCCCAGGACGATGTGGAGGGCTATTGCACTCGACCTGCGAAGGTGTCACGAGTCGAGCATGTACTGAACTATCACCAAAGACACAATGCAACTTCCCAGGAAGAGACACAGGAGTCACGTCAATGATTACATTCGTGCCACCACGACTTAGTCCCACATTTGGGGTTGCTGCAAGCAAAGCGATCGGGGCCTCAAAAGACACCAATAACTCATTGCTAGTCGACGCATTTGTGACAATGGCTATCGGTAACACAAGACTACGAGTACCGACACCTGGGGTCTTGCAACGAACTCTCGAAGACGTAGTAACTTCGGCTGTTGCGATGAAATGTCCTCTTCCAAAACTGCACTGGAGAAAGCTGTGGTCAGTGAATCCTGAACCTTTCACTTCAATTTCCATTCCTCCAGCTACAGCAATAGCAGAGGGCTGAATGGCTGTGATCCGAATACGCGAAACGAACGTGATGTTTTGAGTTGAAGAGATGAAGTTGACACCATCACAAGCGATAGATACCGAATATTCGCCAGCAGGAAGAAGAGGAGGAAGGCACGTGACTTTGGTTAAGGACAAGACTGACGCACGGGTGACAAGACCACCGATGCGGCACAATGGTGTAGCATTTTCAAATGGGAGGTAGAAATGTAGCCCAGTAATCATGAAATAGTCGTTTTGCGTGGATTCCATGAATTGATCAGGAGATATCGACGTGATCACTTCATCCGGAGTGTACGTAAACCTGTACATATCTCTGTTAAGTGTTTGTTGGTTTTGAATCGTGACACGTAATTGCACTTGTCCCGGACTCTTTGCTGGCGGAGACGTACAGAGGACAGTGCCAGGCTCTATCACAGTTGCAGCAACAACAATATCTCCAAAGTGACAGACTAAATCGCCTCTATCATCGAGTACTTGATCAATTTTCAATACCACGAGAGAATTCCCTCTTACTGGCCCGCTTGAGGGGATCACGGTGATGATTTGTATCGGACTAACAGCTTCAATGTGTAAATCCTGCTTCGACACCACAAAGCCTCCAGTGTCTTCAATGCTCACTATGTATCGCCCGGGCGTAAGTAGCAGAACTTCTCCTTCGAAGTGGTTCTGTCGGCTGTCTTTTGCAAGATCGAGGGATGTTCGAATTCGTGTTTCGCCGCCATCTTTAAGCGAAAGACTCATGGTATATGATGAAAATGAATCAAGTCCTTGCACGCATACTACCACAGATTGTCCAGTCAATATTTTTGCAGGAAAGATAGCAAGACCAAGCATAGGAAGTTGATACCTCCAGAACAATTCACTCTCTAGCTCAAGTGCCACAAAATTAGATCTATCAGACAAAATGCCAATTGTAAACTTCACTTTCGAGCTTAAAGCCGCTCTTTTGGTTTGAGTATGAGTTAAAAGTTGAGATGGAGGCGCCACGCAAGAAATCGAATCCGCACGAAAGAAAGCTGCTTCAACGCTGATGTTTCCGAATTGACACACAAACGTCACCTCTGAAACAAAGCCACGTCCCGACACTACCACATCTTCACCACCAAAAATGGATCCACTCCTCTGACTCATTGAGAGGAGAGTAGGACGTGGATGATACATTAATGTCGTATGAGACCCTCCTACAAAGTCGTGTCCATTGTTGGATACGGCTACGGTTACTTGTCCAGGAAGCGACACGTTCGGTAAGGTGCATTTGATAGACGTGCGCGAAGAAACAAAAGCTGCTACTTCGTAAGCCTCACCAATTCGACACGTATAGGTTTCGGCAACTTGAATCAATTCTGTTAAGAAAATGACCACGTCGACTATTTGAGTGACGATTGCATGTCGCGGACTCATACTAAGCACTTCAAGTGCCGGCACGAGGTGGATCTTGAATCCACTGCTTGTATAATCAACTCCGTTTGCTGAAATTTCAAGAGTGACGTATGAATAGACAGCATGAGAAGAGAATGCGGGTGCAGCACATCGTATTTCTGCCTCGCTAAGACTTACGGCGGTTGTCACAACATTCGAGTCAAACGAACAGTACATGAGACCATCTAGAAAATTACGTCCTCGGACAGATATGAGGCCACCAAGTGTGTAAGATATCGATCGCGGTACAATTTCAGAAATAGATGGTGTGGCATAGTACTGAAATCTTTTCTTAAACACAAAAATGGTGAGATCGTCACACTCAACGCCAATTTCAACCTCACCATCATCATCTTGAGATGGCATGGAGCACTGTAAAGATCTGTGTGCTTTATCCCAAAACGCATTGATGTTCAAGTCGCCAACAATACAATTCCAATGCCTACATTGTGGAGCTCCTGTGTCCAACGATATAGTTAGCTTGGTGCCACCGGAGATTGGACCTGACGTTGGAGAAAAGTCTTGTGCAACTGCATTTCGTGTAAATGCAAAGCGCAAGTTGGTATCAATAAAATCTACTCCGTTAATCGAGAATCCAAAGGCAACTGTTCCTAAGCGATGCACTGGGGCACGACAAAGTACTAATTTGTCCGACATCCATTCCGCCGGTACATTGTTTCCACTATCCAATGTGCCAAATTGACAGCTCAAAGTTGTAAGTCGAGGAAACCTTGCACCTTGTACGCGAATCCAAGAACGTGTTGATTCTCCACTGCTATTTGGGTAAATCGATCGGATTGTAGGCTCCAAAAGGTACCAAAAGCGCGGACCTTCGACGAAATTTTGTCCATTAAAAGATAAATGTGTCGTCACTGGTCCCGCGACATCACTTTGTACGGCTGGAACGGCAACACTGACGGACGCTCGAGTTGTCAGAACGTTTTGAAGAATCGATGTACCAATTTGAATCGACACATTGTAGGAAGCGTCGAACGGTGTCGCGTGTTCCCAGCTCAAGGTCAAAACCGTGCCTCCCGTCACACTTCCCGATTTTGGGTGTAGCTCGATAAAAGATGGATTTTTGTAAAAGCAATACGATAGAGATTCCTTTGTAAATTCCTGACCGTTGGACGAAAATCGGAAGTCCACGGGGCCGAATAAAGCCCAACTTGATAATTGAACAATGCACGTCGCTTCAGTCAAGCTCACAACAATTGCAGGAATTGTACGATTTCCAAAGCTACAAACGCTGCTAGCCGTTCCAACAAAGTTGCCACCGTTTACACTCACCAAAGTAGTAGCAGTCAGTGGTCCTTTACTCGGAAAGATACTTGATACAAAAGGGTTTTCTGCATACATAAAAGTCAATGAAGTTTCGCTTACTTCTACTCCATTTAGAGACACAAACACTTGAACTTCACGTGGACCTGACACAAAAGGTGGCATGATACAAGTGATCATTGTGTCAGTGATAAAAAGAGCGGGAACGAACACTGCGCCGGCTAACACACAACTCAAGCTATGTCCATCCTGGAAATAGGCACCTGATACCGTCACAACAGTCCCACCGTCGATAGAGCCAATTGAAGGCGTGAGACTTTTGAGTTTTACTTCACGGTAGTATCGGAATGGAAAAGTTGCAATGGGTACAGTCAGACTTGTCGATGCGTTAATTATCCGAAACATTTCGACAACTCCCATTACTCTTCGATCCGTCCACCGTGGGGGAAACCAACGAAATTCGTTCATTTGAATTGGATTGGCTGGTGCAAGTTCCGAGCAAATGGAGCGATTTTGAGAGCAAAAGCGTCCAACGATCGCTTCATTTCCCAAAGAGCTGTTCTTTCCACTTCGATAAAAAACAACTGGAGTCGCACCACGCGCAGAAGTCGCACGAGGTCGTATAGTCCACACGCCCTCGTCCAAAACCATGAGCCTTTCATTTGCGAACGATCCGACCATAGATAGGGAGAAATCAATGACACCAACTACGACTGAAGTCTCCACTAAGGTTGCAGCTTCACATTTCACTTTGGTGTCTGAAACAAAGATTACTGGAGTCAACTCATTGCCAACAATGCATTGCAAATCACTTGAATTTCGAAAATCTCGTCCAGAAAGAACTATTTCTAACGGGTGTTGTGCGTACATTATTTTTGGCGCGAAATCTAAAACAGTTGGACTCACAACGTATTCAAATCGAAGTGGTTCAACGGCATAGTCTTGCAGATTGTTACTCACTTGAACTTCTACCCATCCAGGACTATGTGGAGGCGCCACACAAGAGATTGACGAGTTTGACAGCCACATTGCTGCCACCACACTAGAAATGCCGAAGCGGCATCGAAGTCCTGCCCCCTGAACGAAGTTCAAGCCTTGTATTGTGACTGCATACCGACCGTCAGCTGATCCACGACTTGGGGAAATACTAAGTAATATCAGAGCAGGATAATACGTGAATGTCAATTGTGGTGCGTTCAAAAATGAAAAGGTGGTCGTGGAAATCGAGAAATTGACTAAAGTCGCTTGACTTGGGGGTGAGATGCAAAAGATCTGCGTGGTGGATAGAAATTCTGCCGGAACATTGACGTCCCCAAACTGACAAAAGTATCCATCATTACTTGTGAATGGTCCACCGCAAATTAGTACGCGTGTCCCTCCTCGATCCGGGCCGCTTTTGGGTAGAAGTAGTCGTACAAACGGCGAAATCTGCGAACAAAAGTCGAGCGGTTCATCAAGAACGTTTATACCGTCTACAATGAGCGAGAACTTTGAGTATTCATGCCACTGCGGCCATGCGTGTGGACACCTCACTTCCGTTTGATTAATGAAGGTAACTGGCGTCTGTATGCCGTCGACATCGCATTGCATAGGTACATCATAATAGTGACTCCCCACCACGGAAAGGAAGTGACTGTCAGCCGTACGACGTTGTATCAATTTCCGAACAATCGGTTCTCGAACGAACGAAAGCGTTACTGATTCAAGACTGCATTGATTCAAGTCACTGAGACATAAGCGCACGTTGACAAAACCCGGAGAACGTTTCGGTGCAACACAAGACCCGTGAGTCGAATTAAGCAGCACGAAAGGCATCAAGTCATACGGGTAATACGACTCAAATTGGCAAACCAGGTCTATAGTTGAAGCCAAATGTACTCCCTTTACAACAATCGTTTGCCCTCCAATCGCCAATAGTAGCGTCGGAGAAGCAGTCTGAAGTACTGGTCTTGCTATCAAGTGAAATGGAACGTCAAAGATGGCTCCCTCTTGCGCAGCTTGTTTCACTTGCAGCGTTGCTGGTATCGACACGGAGGCGTTATCGATCGTGCCCAGATCGTCTACAGTCGCAAGTGAGCACGTGCATGTGGACGCACCAATAAAGACAGCATCCGCAGTAGCTCGCTTGCTACCATCCACATCGAGTTGACACGTCAAGTCAACAAACTCATGAAAGTTGTGCCCGACTAATGTCACAACTGTAGATTCGTCATCAATGAGCGCAAAGAGTGGCGTCGCATAAATCACTACATCTGGAGGATAGAGCGTGAACATCACTGAATCCGCGGAAAAGTCGTGATTGTTGTTGGATACGCGGACTGGAAAGGTTCCAGCATAAAAATGACGCGGAAAGACGCACAGAACGCGATTTTGGCTTTGAAAGTGACTTGCACGTACAATGGCTGTACCCACACTGCACCGAAAGAGTTCAGAATCGATAAAGCCAGTACCAGTAATCGTCACGATAAAGTCTCCAGCCCCTGAGCTTCGCGAGGGTGAAACGGAGTACACTCGCGGTGCAACTGTGCAGAGATATACAGTAATGTCATGTTAAGAAAGCTACAACCATGTTTGATTTACCAAACTTACGTGTATAGTTATAAAGTAGGCTACTGCTTGTTCGCTGTCCACCCACTTCGAGCTGTACGTGGGACAATCCAGGAGTCGATGGTGGAGTAATGCAAACAATCCCGCCGTCATTCGCCCAGAATGCGGTCGTAGTAGTGAACACAGCGACATCCTCACGACTAAAAGCACACTTTATTTCCGCATAGCGAGGAAAATTCTCGCCAACAATTAAAAGTCGTGTGTCCCCAGTCTCTGATCCGAGCGGTGGTATAACATGCTGCAGGGTTGGCTCGACTGTATGATATCAATATAATTAGTTAGCACGGATTGAAGAGACAATAACTATGATGACGCACCGAGATATTCAAACACAACCGACGAGTTTCGAGCAGAAACACCATCAAAAGTAACACTGACATCAACAAGACCTGAACTATGGGGTGGAGCTACACATTCCACTTGAGATGAAGACCTCACGACTGCAGGACTACGACCGTGACCAATGTGACATACCATCGGATACTTGGCACTGAAACCGGTACCCTCAATCCAAAGTTTAGTACTGAACGAAATCAGCCCAAAATGTGGTATAACACTAGAAATACCAGGCGTCAGAAGATAAGTGTACGACCACTCAACCGGTGTAATGAGCTCTCCATCTAATGTGCACTTGACACTCACGTCTCCAGTTCCTGTTTCACTGGGAGGAGATGTAGCGATGAGGCTCGTTGAGTTTACAAGTCTTACATTAGAAGCGCGAGAAGGTCCAAAGATACACATGACGAAATCTTCGGACTTGTTCAGCCATCGTCCGGAAAAATGTACAATCGTTCCACCTTCGACACTGCCGTAGGATGGTGACATTTCTACTAAGTCAGGCATGTCTTGGTACAAAAAGTGGATACTATCAAACGAGAAGATGGCTGCGGCGATCGAGACGCTAACGTCTGACTGGCGTCCACTAACGCTGCGTGGCGAAGTACATTGAATCATCGTGTCGGTCAATCTCGTGGCGTTAACTTGCAAGTGTTTATCAAAATGACAATAAATGGCCACATTGTCAATAAATCCAGTTCCTACGACTACGACTTTGGTACCTCCTTGTAAAGTGCCTCGCCAGGGGTACATGGATGCGATTGTTGGGGCGTCCACGAAAGCAAAAGCTGTTGTAGCAATGCTTGGTCGTGCCCTATTTGAGCTTAGTGACAAAGTGATACTGCCAGGATCAACAAAAGAGCCGTCGAAAGCACACAAAGCGATTGCTGGAGATTTCACGACTGCTAAAACAGGTTCCAAGTGCGAGCTGAAATGACAATAAGTTGGAACTTTATCAAAATCTTGTCCGTGCACTGTAATATTGGTGCTTGTGCCTCGTTCGACAAATTTCGGTGAAATGTCGTTAATCTCAAAGAAAGGAGCAGGCATCACGATTGAGTTTAAATGAGATCCTCCAGAAATCAATGAATAGTCAAAAGTCGAAAAGTCTAGTTTCATTCTACCTGGCACGGCACCGATATCTTGCGCGACAAAGCTAGGAGCGAAGTGATATGTAAAGGCTAAGTCTGTGCTTATAATCGACGCTCCAACCTGAAAATTTATCTCCACTGTTCTGTTTTGATCTCCATTTGATTCCAATTCTGGAAGTCTACAATATAAACTGGAAACATTATCCACTCGAGCAGCAACGCGAGCAAAATCCCCCAAAAGACAATCAATCGCTAGTGAAAAACTTTCGTTAAGGACAAAGCCAGACCCAATGACATGAACAAGCTCAAAGTGATCGTTTGACATGATTGAGACCGTTTTGAATGATGGCGTAGCATAGATGTACACGTGAATTGCTGCGCTAGAGAAATGGTTCCCATTGTTGAGGCTGATCCGCAAGTTGTAATCATGGTCAGACTGTATTGTAGAGGGTATTGGACACGTCACTACGTCCGTGGTGATGACACTAGCATTCGTCACAAATTCTCCAAACGCACATTTCGCGTTGAAACCTTTTAGGAATCCATGCCCTCTCACTGTAATCGTAGAATTAACATTCTTGGCTACGTAAGGTGTATCAACACTTCGAATAAAAACGGGGTCGTGTACCAGATGATTCACTCGACTGCGAGTAAAGTCACGCCCGCCATTCAAAGAGACACTAACTTCTAACATACCAGATGGAAAAATTGCCTGATGGGTTGCACAGTGAACCATTCGACCTCCATTTTTCACAGTTCCAGGAACTAAGAGCGTTGCCCCGATCCGACAAAGCACTCCTCCAAACGAGACGAGATATTTACCAAATATGCTAAGTGATATCAAACCATTTCTGGGCACATTCTCGGGTGATATCGCATCGATGATAGGCGGAGCATAATACTGAAACAAGAGACTAGAATTGGAAAAATCAAGCCCATTCAAGGCAATACGAAGGGTTACGGGCGCTAATCCGTAAGAGTCAATCGCTGGAATCCACGCCGGACTAATGCATCGAATGGTTCCCCTCGAGAGGAAGAAAGCCTGACCTCGACTGTCTCCAAATTGACAAGCTAAATTTGTCGAATTCACAAAGTTTTGGCCTGTAATGTCAACGTTTGTGCCACCAGTTGCTGGCCCTGCCGACACTGACGCATGTTCCAAGAGCAAATCATTGTACACGATAATACGGACAACATCCGATGTGGATGAAAAATCCTGCGCGTTGTTTGATACAGAAACAGCATATGGCCCTGGATCGGACAGTAATGGTGTCGGGCACTCAAGAATTCTAGAGGTTCTAAACGCTGCGATGGACTGCCGATTTACCGAATCGGATGGCCTACCTTCACTTGTCAGCTTGATTAAGGCACAACTTAGGCCAGCAAAGTCTTCAAAGCCACTACCAGAAATGGTGAGAATTGTTTTGGACCGAATCGGAACAAGCTGAGGGAACACAGACGCAATTCGCGGCATAGAAATAAAGCAAAACTGCAAGCTTGGAATTTCAGGAATAAACTGACCCTCAATTTGAAGCTGTAAACTCTCAATATCTGTGGAAGCGCCTGATGTTCTCCATCGTAGTAAATGGGAGGCCACGTATTCAACTGTATCATTTAAAATGGAATAGCGCACATTGTCAAGAAATCCACGACCCGACACTTCGACAACTGTGCCTCCTATCGTAGGTCCATTATCCGGCCAGACTTGGTCAATATATGGCGCATCTACAAGCTCTAAAGCCTTCGGGCGGTCTGAGAAATCCACTCCATTGATAGATACATCGATTTCCACACTTGACAAGTTTTCATCGTGGTGTCTTGACTCCATCTCACACTGTAATTTTGACTGGGATAAAAACCTCGCGGGCACGAGCAAACCGCCAATGGAACATTTGAGAGAAGTCAAGTTTGCAAAATGCACTCCGAAAAGGTCAACAACCTGTAATTTGACGGTGCGTATCACTTGCACTGGGAATATCCGATACAATGACGGGCGTTTGAGCACTCGAAATTCGCCTAGTGATGTATAAGAAACTCCATTTTGTGAGATAGCAAACTGAATGCTGTTTTGATTGGCCAAAGTAGGGATCTGGCACGTAATTGTATGTGCCGTTACCTTGGCTGGTGGAAAAATAACGTCAGCGTTCACCTTACACATCGAAAAGAGCTCATCAAAGGCTGGTGAGCCATGCACAGTTATTATTGATCCAACGTGAATCTCTCGCTGTTTTGGCTCGAGCGACCACACTGTAAATGGAGTATCAACCTCAGGGTTTATGATTTCGTCTGGGTTATCATCAGCATACACCAATTGCACCGACAACAATTCCGAGTCATCAACTGTCGGCAATGCAATATTGTATTCTTCTCGGTCTGGGTCGATGGCTTGTCTTACATTGACCAATGGTTGTAAGAGGTCTTTACGATAGTAATGAGGTTTTGGCTCAAGTAGTTTGACTGAATCATCAGTCATTACTGTCGAAATCGTTTGCGTACGGTTCTGCTTGACTTCATCGGTAATCATTAAATAATTTAATTCCGTCTTGGATAAAGCGACATCGAATACGAATACGGATTTGAGATATCCTGTAAAACCGCCAAATGTTTGATTTATTGCCGCTCCAGCGACCAGCAGACAACTCGCGATACCTCTCGGCGTCATTTCCATCGCTATTATCTCTCCATCCATGAGAAGGTACGTTGTATCGGTATCAAACACAGCTGCGACAAACGCCCACTCGTCAATTTTCACTAGAGCTTCTTCCACCACTTGATCTCCTAAGGTCCACCGGCCTTTTGATACACACAGGGCCCGTCCAGCGCTCGATCCATTCTGCGACAACAGACACCTTCAATATAGAGCTGTAAGATTACTTATAAGATGTTTGTATACTCATGACTTCAACTCAATCACCCACCCACCCTTTGTTGACAGCCATTGCTTCTCCTGCTTGCACCCAGGCACCAATTGTCAATTGTGGAAAGTTGCGACTGTGTATTGAAATAGGAAAGTCAATTCCAAAGCCCTGCTCGAGTCTTGCCCCGGATTTCGACGTAGTGATTGTGCGACTTGAACCATCTTGGGCAAAGCCATCTGTGGTGCCGTCGGGAGCATAATCTCTCGAGTCTGAGAGTAGCGGGTAGAATGCCACGAGATGCTGTGGTTGCAAGGTAACGACCGGACTAAGTGTCAGCACTGCATGGGCAGATAGAGCGAGGAAGAGCACGTGGAGAAGCAGTTCAGAGAGCGACATGTTGACACAGGTTTGAAAAGCCTCGTTTGGATTTGCAATCTACTTGAAGCTATAATCAGGACAATTTACAGGACCAACCAAGTAATTGCGTCGCTTTATTGGGTCAGTTTTATGGCGCAAAATTGCCAATTCCGAATCTTTTTAGCTGTTACGCATTGTGGGTGGAGGTTTGGCCTTGCTTTTGACAAGCAATGTACCTTAGTCGAGCTCCATGTTCATTTATCTGATAATGATAGCGAAAATGGGTAGTACAAATGATGTGATTCTAGTTTGTGTTGTACATCCAGCACAAAGTTTGTGAGCCCTGCGCTCCATTTGCTGCAAAGCCTATAAAGTGCTGGGCAGTCGGTGATGCAACTTGAACTGGGTGGTGTGCTCACCTACAAGTAGGAGGGCATACGTCAGAATTGTTTGTGGTATGTTATAAAGGTGGCTTGTTGTAACACAATGGATGGATCGACGAAGGTTAAGCTTCGAAGGTGAGCAGGTAAAGCAAACAAAAGATGTTGGCGATTTAGTCTAGCCAACGGGATTTTTAAGCTATCATCATGTTTGTCTTAAACATTCAAAAGGCTTTAAGAAGTCCAACATCTAAAAGAAACTAGCTTTTCAAAAGCTTAACTTTATGACTAGCAAGCGTGCTACGCGTCAATTTGTGCGCATAGTCTTCACTAGTCCCCGTGAACGCAAGTCAACTCCGAGTGCTGTGCGAAATGGGTGCCAATATTACAACCACGTACCCTGGCAATAATCACCACACACACTCAAAATAGCCAAGCAAGCTCAAGTACTACAGTGTTGCCGGTCGTAATAGCTAGACACAATTTCAAGATCAGCGAATAGTTGGACAAATTGTTCTGGTTGCAGAAAGCACAGGCTTCTTGCCTCGTGTACTACAAATTCGGTCCTGGGAATAATATTCTGCCGCCGTGGATTGTACCGGCAAATTTGGCAGGTACACAACTAGTGTCCGGCAGTCTTCAGTTGGCTAATAATAAGGTCTGCTACGCGGTACAGCCACGCCATGAAACGTCGAAAGCGGTACGAATGGCTTTCACAGCACCATCGATCTCGACGACGGTCATGTCAGCGTCACGATTTCTTGAAGTTCAACACGCTAAAAGCATCAAGCAATTGTAACAATTGTGAAAGCGCACAAGCAACAAAGTTCTTCTGCAGCCTTTATAAGGTCGGCTGATCATCAAAATGATTTATAGCCACACTTCATCGGCACGATCAGTGATACTCGACGCGTCCGAATCCCGAAAAGATGACGAAAGAGAATCGTTGCCTTGCAGACTTCGCCATGGAGAAATCATGTCCTCGCAAGTTATGGAGCTATCGTGAAAGCTGTATTTGAGCGCTTCGTCAAGTGCAGTTTCATCCGTAGTAAATTGCCCGCCGTCCAACGGTGTGGTCTCTGGCGACTGATTCTCTTCGCTAAAAAAATACAGTTCCCAGCACTCTTCACAATACAGTTCCCGACGCCCGCCCGCGACATCCAGCTCTGCTAGCTCGTTCGCGGCACCACAGCGGTAACAATGCTCGCCCTCAACACTCTGGCCTTGCTGCGAGTCTGGCAGCGGATCTGCCGAAGAACCAACGGCTACAGTCGAATGACGCTCGAGTTGTAGCTCCATCTGTAAGCTCTGAAGAATCTTTTGAATCTCGTCAACCATGCTTTTTTTGACGAGCACCAGTATAGCGGACTTATCCTTAATGACTTCGTGTACATCCTGGACCCCACAATACAGCTCGTTCACAAGCAAATCCGACAAAGCACCATCTTTATAGATATTCTCTAGTTGGCGCTCTTTGGATTCAACCTGCTTCACCTCCTTTTTCTCATTGCTATGATCATCGAAATCTTCTGACTCGCCAATTTCCTCTTCTTGCACTTGATCCAGCATCGACCCCAAAGGATTCCTCAACGGACTCATCACGTCACCTTCCTTTTCGTCCTTCTCATTGACCACCTTCGCATCATCATCATCGTCGGCAAACTCCTCATGTTCTTCATAAAGAACATCATCCTTCGACGGTAGATCAAGCAGATCGTCAAGGGATGCCACACTTGCGGCCAGATCGCGTTCGTCGATAAGTCCGTCGCTGGCAACATCTTCATCAGCGTAATCGTGCTCTCTTTCTGGCCTAGTAACATCCTTCGACTGCTTTTTTCCGTCCTCGGATTGCACACAATCTACACCCAAACCCTTATTCAGCTCGATCGATTGAGGTTTGCTCGCCACAGAGTTCATGCATGCATCAGCAACCGTTTCTTTATTCTGTGAAAAAAGGATCATCGTGTCCTGATGTTTGTATAATGTTTTGTTCTCACTTTCGTCAGCTGCAAAAACCGATGCCCTGCTGCTACGACTCAACGTGGTCCGACGTTCTGTTAACTTTCCGTCGCCTTCAACGGTAAAGTAATTCAGCGGTATAAAATCCTCAGCACGGGTCGCAGTTGGAGCTGTATTCGGAATTGAACCTTTGTCTCTGCTAACTAAAGTAGAACAAGCCGAGGAGAAAGACGTGGTAGGCATGACCTGCGCTGGTTGCTGGATTGAAATGTCCTTTTGCATCTTTGCCAGACTTTCAGCCAGATTATCACTAAAAACACCGCTTTGCTTACATTCCAGGCCATTATCCGCAGTGTTCGTGACTTCGCCCTGAAGTTCCGTATGCTTTTTCTTAGCTTCGTCATCAGCATCACTAATGTTATCAGTGGTAGTGATATTTGACTCCACCACGTTGTTCTGCTGGACGGTGTAGGATAGGTGCTTCGATGACGTCTTACGACCTAGCGGATTGCCAGAAATTCTAGGCCATTGATGGTCCTCAAAAGTGGTATCGTTATCCAAGTCGCTCTCTTGAGCAAAACACGCCTTTGCGTAAATGTACAAAAGCTTGGCCTGTACTGTTCCTTCTTTTATTTCAAGCAAAGGTGTTCCTCCAAACTCACACTCTTCCGCAGTCATTCCTGCAGCCCGAGCGACAACATTTACCACCTCCTGAAAACTTAATTTGAACAAATTGCTGGTCTGGCTGCTCCGACGTGAAGGCGCAGAAGCAGCACCAGTTGTCACTGGCAGCAGTGCAGGCTTACTTCCAGACTGCTGCTCGCACCTAACAACGTCTCGAGAATTTAAATTAACCGGAAGTCTCGATGGGACTTTTTGAAACTGACTATGAAACTTCTCTTCTTTGTGTTTGGTATGTGCCTCAACCTGAGGCTTATTGGGATCCATGGGCTCGCAAAGAAAATCTCCAGCCGCGGTGTCACCCTCATGACTTTCCACGTGGACGTTCATTTGATTTTGGTGAATTTCGTTCACAGAAATTGAAGAAGCATCGAGTTGATACTGCAAATCATCGTTTTCAACTGGTTGTTTTTCAAAATTAGTGATGCCTTCTTTGAGTGATGATCGCGAAGCCGTAGCTAGATTGAGCTCAACCTCTTTATCCTCAGATACTTCACGCTGCAATGCGCTTCGGTCGACACTATTGTTGCGACGTGGTGGTCGAGTTGGTCGCTCGTTCTCAGGCTGTGAATGTGAAACTGTTGCTCGTCTTGAACGAAAAGGCACCTCCTCTCGTATTTGAGACAAAAAAGTACCCGCTGGGTTTGTAATGCGATTTGAAGAGGCATGGAATCTCAGTACCACGGGTTTCTCAATGACATGGAGCCACCGAAGCACCTTTTCCACACCAAGTGTCTTTGTCTTTTCTCCATTAATTGCAACGAGCACATCATTAATACACACTCGATCCATGCCGCGCCCATGTCCTCTCTTGGCACTAATGAAATCCACACATGGTACATTTACCTTGCTATTGTATGCTCGAAACGAAATTCCAAGAGAGCCACGTTCCCATATGACACTATACTGCTTCCTAAGTCGCTTGTCCTCTGCTTCTGCTCTAGAACATTTCAAGTCATTTTTGTTCTTTTTTTTCATCTCGAGAAAAGTGGCATCCTCTCTTTCATTTGAGGAAATTCGCGCATGTTCATTGCGCTTCGTCTCCAGCTGCTCCACATCACAACGTCTTCGATTGCGACTCACAGAATTCGCCCGTAGCGCGCTTTTGGTACGTGAGTGTCCGCGACCACGAATGACGGAAGCGTCGTCTAAAGTATCCCCTAAGACGCCTCGCGACGCCTCGGACACGGGCACTGGCGAGCGGAAGTGCAGTACCATAGGCAGACGCTCCTTAAACAGCAGACGCACCACCTTCTCGTAGCCCAGACACGTAGTTTTCTTTCCATTGACGCTAATGAGCAGATCGCCTTCTTGCACACCCGCCATCTTCAGCATGGACGGTCGGGGTAGCAGCTGCGCTACAACAGGGGGCATGTCGGCGCCCAGGTCGGGCTGCAGCACGACACCGAGCGGCCCAGCATTCCAATTCACAAGATAATCCTGCATTTGATCGGCGTGTGTCGGCACCTGCGGCTGCCGCAGCGTTGCCATGCACTTACAAATTGTATGCCGTAGGTCTTGAGGTTGGAAATGTCTTTATGAGGTAGAAGTCCGAGGATGAGCTCCTATATGATTGGCTGGAAAATCACGTCGAGTGAAAAATAAGAAGATGGTCTGGGCAGAAAAAACAGGTCGGGTCTGTTCGTTATATCGTTGTCGGGCCGTCGTCTAAGCCTCTAAGCAGACTAGGCTGAGCGGGAAACTAGCTCAGAACTTTAGGTGCAAAGCACACGATCAGCCGCCTGTTGTTGTGCAGAGAAAGACTGTTAGATCGCAACTCGATTCAATAAGGCTACATGTGCCTCATGTCCTTTTCTCCCAAAAAAGCTTGTGCTGAAAAACATCTGCTTCCAAACCCTATCACTGCTGATAAGCATCGTTAAAATTTTGATAGGAAGTGTGTGATCTTTTCGGAAAAGGTTGGGGTGACGCCCTCCTTCCAAGCGCGGGGGCTAAATGCTCGCGCGCTTCGGGCAGGTGCTTTCGGGCATCTGCAGGTCTCTAACGAGTCTCACCCTCGACGCGACGGTCTCCAGCACTAGGGCGCCACCTGGGCTCTTACCAAGTCAGAACTACACAAAATAATGGAAGACCTACACGGCCTCGGTGCTGGCTGCACTGCCCGCCGAACGAGACTCGACGTATGCGGACACCACTCTATGCCGTGGACTAGCCATAGAGCCTAGCACGTGCATAACTTGGCAACGCGATAACGTAATACAATACAATACAAGTGTGTGATCTATCGGTTAGCTTACAGTGTGCAAGCAATTTACCAAGTACCATCTCGCGTCAGGCTACCACGCTTCAGGTTCTCCAGTACTCTACTTATGCATTACTTATGCCACAAGTTTAAAGACGCCCTCTTAAAAATGATTTTCGCGCATGAGCTCACTAGCCAGTTTACTTCTCGATGTCCCACAGCTAGAAAGGTTATCGTTGGCTTTTTGCTGCTATCTTTAATAGGCGGTCATGATTACTTCCTGCGTACAATGCGCTTCCTCATCGCCAAATGCTCTCACCCTCTTCCAGCGAATAAAGATACAATGGACACCTGGAGCGATAGGATTGTGCGGACACGCCTGCATTTGCGCTGAATGACTATACTTCGAACGTTGCGGTTTGGAACCCATATGCACCCATGCAAATTAAACATGTACTAAGTACAGGCGATTCAACGATTGTCGATACGCGCGCGCTATTGCGATCGAGGAGAAATAAGTTTCACATAGAGCTTTTTCAGTTTTTAGAATGCAATCAATTGCACACGCCGATCCGGAAATAGTGAAGAGTCGTTCCCCAAAGGATCAAACATCTTCCTACACGCCTCCTCTGTGCGATATGCTGTGCGAATCAGCACATGTGGTACCACATTCTAGTCAGTTTCAAGCGCGAACGGGTAGGTTGTCTACTTACATCCGCGTAAAGGATTTAATTTGGATAAATGCCCCCCGCGTCTGTTTGGAAAATCGCGCTTCTCGGAAAACTTGCTGGCTCCTACAGATCTGATAAAAAAAATGTGGACGCATTTTCAATTCTTTTCGCTGTTCGGCAGCTTAAATGCGTCACGGCGTTCGAGCTCTGCAAGAAAAGTATATGTGCTGCGGTCGGTAGCAACGCCTATTATGGGAGCTATCCCATTGAAGCTTCACATTTCAACTTTTAAATAAAAATGAGATATTCCTTGGTCAAGAAGGTTGATATGGTGCCTTAATCAAATGACCAATAGATAAGTGCGTGAGGCGTTTGCATCCTTACCTGGATAGTCAGGCTACGTGCTGGATATTCACTTGTCGAGCAACTTGTTTTGCCTAGTAATGGGTGCGTTTTTTTTCGAAGAGCTTTAGCGCCCACACTTTCTGGCTTACAAGAAAGACAGGAGTAAGCACCTAAGACTAAAATATAAAACTAAGGGAGATGGTCCAGGGACGTTACTAATCCTCAAACAGGCTAAGATGACTGCGTTTATGGGCGGAGAAAGGATAATTTCAGTCTATAGCAAAGATAGAAGAGACAATTCACATCGCTTATAAAGGTGAGTATATTCACAGACAGGCAATGGCTAGTGACGGGTCTTACTTGTGGTGTCCGTGAGTATGCAACTCGAGTCTAGTTCCGATGGACTTGACCTCGGCTAAGCTGCTGCGGTAAGTAAAAGCACATACTACATGCCTAGCCAAATGTGGACTTTTGATTCGTTCAAGCTTGCGAATGGTTGCTATTAGAAGCTACACGCTCACCAGTAGAAATCGGCGCAAAAAAAGTCTCCGTGATGGGTGTACGCTTATTGCACATCATGCCTAAAAGCTTGATAGCTCTCAAAGTAAAAGCGAGCAGCAGTGTAAGTGAAAGCGGTGCGTGATGGCAACAATGGCGGTAAATTAACATAGGCTAGCTTATGAAGCAATGGAAGGAGATCAGGCCAATGACACAGCTTTAGACGCCCCTAAGGCAAGAAGGATAAGAAAAAGACTAAGCTATAGGCAACACTGAGTCACTTCTTGATATTGAAAAAATATTACTATTAAATCAAGCATTGAGATAGGTCATAGGTGCCAGCTGCCCAATTCTATGCAGCAAGGGTCTGGTGAGTCATGATTGCACTCCTGTCGTGCGTGAGGCTAAACAGTCTTTTCCCAAAACAAATTTGGGGGGTGTCAAAGGTGCTGATAGTCCACGAAGGTTGACACGACGGCATCATCAATAACTAAGCCTCAGTCGTAGAATCGGCTGCTGAAGATGCTAAGGATAGCGAATTCGATGTGGGTAATATAGTTCCACCAACCGCAGGTAAGGACGTTCTGCAAGCGGATAACGGGCAACATGTACTTACAGGTTGGTAACATATTACTGATAATAAAATATGTAAGCTGGTAGCAAAATCCCTCACGATATAAAAATTAACATAGTACCCCAGAAGATCAGGAGCGAGATTATCTCTGTGACTCGCGCAGCATCCATCTCGAGTATCAATACGACACTATGTTCACTCTTTTCTTGGGTTCAGACAAGTATGCTTTTGACAAAGCTCCATACTGTTTCCTTGAAGTAAACATAGTATCCGAATTAATTAACGATGTATCGCATAGAGTGAGTAATATTACACTGCTGAAAAAGAACGGGAAAATGAAACAAAATCGATCTCCCAGTCATACAAACAATGTGTGGATTACATAGGGACATTGTTAAATAGAATAACGGACAATCTAACTAGTCGTTGCGTCACAACAGTTGCGCTACAAATGGGGTCACCGCCAGAGGTATCAGATTTACTGAAAATCGAAAAACTTAAAGCTTATTAGGTCTTATCTAAGTTGAAAGCTGAATGATCTATTGGTTGGTGATTTTAATTTATCAGCTCTTTTTGTATATAATTTACAATTAAGCAAGAAGTTTTAAATCAATAGGAAGAGCACGTTGCGCTTGACTTAGCTTTAATCTAGATATCAATGATGTGGTATAGCATTTTTATTAGAAGTACTCAAATGAATCGTACAGCGACCCACTATCAAATCTTCCTCAAAATCACCGTGTACAAAAACTGTCTCAGCAAGGAAATGACACAGTGACGTGATCAATGTGAGATCATTGATGCCAATCTCACCTAAAAGGAAAATAATGGTATGATGCGGTGTCAAAATTGCTGCTCTCGTCACCGACTTTCCATACTACAAACCAAAAAGAAACTGGCGAATAGTCATGCTTATAATAAGCTGAACAGCACAACGTTACCTACACAAGATCTAATTTCACGTGCTGCTTGACATCATGCCCGGATCTTCGTTGAGTAGTGCATGACTATCAAAATCAAAGGAGAAGCCGAAAAAGACTTTTTAGGACACTAAGTACGCCTAACGGCGTGGTATGTGATCCCGCTAGGACCTTCAAGTGCCTCGATCGTCTGGTCGCAATTTTTTCTTCAAGTGCAACGGATTTTAAGGACATATCTTGATGGTCGGTATGAATTTAGCCGCATTAAAGGAGGGCAGATGTCCCTAAGAGCTCATCCAGCCTCAAAGGCAAAAAGTGCCTATCAGCTTTATCACAGCATCGTCAAATGTTTTTTTGCAGTGGAGCACATTATGGACCTTCGCTGCTTTGTAAATAGTCTAATAACTTGATTCGGTTTCTAGAGCTCAGACTCGCCTTGGCTTGATGCAGGCCACAATTTTACAGAGAAAAGGAAATCTAGCACATTCTTTGCACATTTACTGTCAAGGTTTGCAAAGTCTCTGTCCATTTTATTCGAAAAGAACGGGAAGTGGTCGTGGGAAGGCCAGCACCAGAATGCTCTAATACGTTCGAGCAAACCATTCAGCAAGCGCCATTTTTGGCTTTGCCGAACAGAATACAGCCGTTTCGCCTTGTTTTACGGGGTCACGTGTTACAGCAAATCGATGAGGGCGGCCATACGATTGCTTATTTATCAGCGCCGACGAAGCTGGCAGGCATAAAGTTTACTTCCTCTTGTTCAGGAAGCTTAGAGCTGCCGCATAGAAATACTACGATCGTGACAAGGAGTTGCATACCATAAAATACACACTCGAGTGCAACTTTCGAGTACAAAAGTCTTTTGTCTTCTATATCAGACCATGATTATTTGAAAAAGTAGGCAAGCTCTGTGCTAGTTGGCATGCTTTTGCGCAGGTAATAGAATTTTGACTGCATTAATGGTACTAAAAGCAGGACATTAACTAATGACAATCTCGAGACCCGAGTACAACTTTCTTGATAAAGGCGAAGCTTTTAGAGTCGAGCGGCTAATGTCTCGACAGTAATCGCAGCTATGAGTCTGCTCCACTACAAGAAGGGTTTGGCAGATCCAGCTTAAGTTGTCGTTTCTGATCGACAACGACATAGTCGTAGAGAATGATATACTTCTAAAGCCACATGGCGCTTCTGTCAAACCAAAGAAAAACGGCTATTTCGGTTCCCACACCAGGATTTGAATGTACATGGAAATTGTGCAAGGCTCTACGAGACCTCTTACAGAATCAAATCCGTGGCCCACACGGCGATTCGCTAAATGAGCAGCGAGCTGTCGGAAGTCTATAAGCCTCGTCTACGCCCTTGGATTTACCAGAGATAATGTCAACATTGGCATAGTGCTGCTTAAGCAAGATAATGATTGCGGCACCTCCTTTAAATAGTATATTGAGGAACGAAAAGAAAATGGCCTTCATCACAGAGCGCTAGTCTCCAGCAGAATGTGTTCAGAAAAAATTGAAAATTTGTTCGCCTTGCCTTTTATTTCTCAAAGTGCAGGCAGAAAGGTAAAAAGACACTTCAAGGAGACAGCGGTCACAAATATTCTGCTCATTATGATGTTGTGCGGGTGGGGGATACTCGTCATCAGTATCTTTATTAGTGGTGTCCATAGGACCGCTGATTCAGATTCACCTGAAAATTGTCGAGCAAGCTAGATCTGCTGGTTTAGACACGACAAGCTAGGACACCGGATCTGTGCCTGTCTCGAAAAGAGCCATCTTCTTGATCATCCGTTGGCAGAAGCCACGTGTGCGCCTAATCGAATTATACAATTAGTAGGTCCCAGTTGAACTTCGGGTCGATTGCACCATATTAGCGCTATCTTATTGCGCGTCTCGTAAGTAAAGCATTAGTCGATGTTTCAATAACGAGGCTTTTGCTAAGAAAACCTATCATTATTGAGTTATATCGAAGTGTAATTTAGTAAGTGTTAGTACTTCATAAACACAGCAAGCCTCAGTATTTAGATATGTACATCCCATTCTGTCTGCTGATTGGTGGAAGGCTTCGGTTTCCTTACTTCAAGTCCCACTTCGTAGCGGCCACTTCGCTCCGCGCTCAACTGCTTGACCCCGACCTTTATCCGCAATGCTCCACTACTTTCCACCCAAGGCTACAGTGCTTGCTTGTGTTAAGCATCATCTACAGCTTACGCGCGCATCAGCAACCCCGGTGTTGCGTCGCACCTTGTCGCAGCTCTCCGCATCCTCCAGCCGTCTGCAGCGTCCTATTGCCGACACTTGCATGTTTTACGCGGCTCGAGGAATTGTCACTGGTCCTCCAAATGATGGAAAAAGTAAGAAGGCAGTGGGTGAACAGCTTTCTTGCCCACAGTGTGGAACTGCGGTGGTGCTCGCCGAGCGACTGGGCAGTGCGGACAAGTTGACGTCATCACATTTTGCTGCAAATACATCAACACCCACGTCAACGTCTAGTGCTGAGTTTAAATTAGGTGACGTGGTCAAGTGCGTCAGCTGCAACTTGCACTTTGCGCTTAAGGTGCAATCCACGGCTCAGCCTAGCCCTACATTTCGTAACGCTGCCGCGGCCGCTGCATTAAGTTCGTTAAGTTCATCGCTGTCGCCAGGCATGCAGACCACGCGTGGCTCGAGTTTGGCTGGTTCTACGTATAGTGGCAACTTTCCGTCGTCCAGCCGTGTCAGTCGCATGAATGCCGATGGAGAATTTGAAAAGCTGGTAAATGAAGGGCACCATGCTGCTGCGGCGAATAGTGGTGCTATCAAAGATCGCGTGATGACGCCTCGAGAGATTTATAATGGGCTAAATGAGTACGTCATTGGTCAGGACAAGGTCAAAAAGACGCTTGCTGTGGGTGTCCACAACCACTACAAACGCCTCTATGCCCTTGAGTTACTAAAGGCGAGAAAGGAGGCGGAGGCTTCATTTGCTAAACAGAATGCAGCTCTTCAGCACTCGCGTGCGGAAGGAACGATGCGTCAGCGCGTAGACCGGGAAGATTCGCGAGCGTCGACAATGGGTCGTCGGCTATTACTTGAGGAGATTTACTCTGGTTCGGAGAAATCTGATGCAAAAGTATCTCAAGCGTCAAAGCAGAATGAAATGACAGCAACTTCAGAGACATCTGGTGATACGCACACCAAGCTACAGCATCGTACAATGGAAGATAAATTGCATTATTTAGAAGGTGTCGAGTTAGACAAGACCAATTTTATGTTGGTGGGACCTACTGGATCAGGCAAGACGTTGTTGGCCAAAACATTGGCTCGGCTAGCAAAGGTCCCGCTTGTGATTGCTGACGCTACGTGCTTGACGCAGGCTGGGTATGTGGGAGAAGATGTTGAGTCAGTGCTATTCAAACTCTACCAGGCTGCCAACTACAACCTGGAAGCCGCGCAGCGTGGCATTGTGTACATCGATGAGATCGACAAAATCACGCGTAAGAGTGATAGTGTTAGTCTCTCGCGCGACGTATCAGGCGAAGGTGTTCAACAAGCTTTGCTCAAGATTCTAGAAGGAAGCATGGTGAGCGTGCCTGAAAAGGGTGGGCGGAAAAATCCGCGCGGTGAGTATATTACAATTGACACGACCAACATTCTATTCATATGTGGCGGAGCATTTGCTGGACTGGAAAAAATGGTCACGCGTCGATCCTTCCAATCGTCTATTGGTTTTGGTGCACAAATGCCCAACATGCACAGTGATAGCAGCCACCACATTGGTCAGCTTCTCTCTCAAGCAGAACCCGAAGATCTTGTATCTTACGGGCTAATTCCTGAGTTTATCGGACGTTTTCCTATGCTTGTCAGCACCACAGGACTGACCAAGAACGAGCTGATTCAAGTTCTTACGGAACCCCAAAACAGTCTTATTCGACAGTATAAGGCATTATTTGCGTTGAGTGACGTGGAATTTTATGCGACTGAAGGCGCTCTTGAGGCTGTGGCTGAGTCGGCTCTGCTCAAAAACACAGGAGCACGAGGTCTTCGTTCTATTTTCGAACGTGCGCTCATGGAAACCATGTTTGCTTTGCCTGATATGGATGACGTTCGTGCCGTGTACGTGGATGAGGAGGCAATCTTGGGTCGCAAGCAGCCTGTGCTGATTCGCGGCGATGTGACACTTGATGAGTATCTAAAAAATCTTGAGGATGACAGCGATAAAAGGGAAGAAGCGGTATAACTATTTAGCTTCACCAAACTTCATCGATAACTACCCCTCGTGCAGAGCCTCACATAAATGTATTTTATTCACAATTTAAAGAAAACATCGACCAGAAATCAAAAATAAGAAAGCCGATTGCTAAAGATAAAAATAGGAATGCACAATGTCCCGCAGCTGTCGGATGAAGGCTATTAATGGTCGTACACGAATACACCGAAGCTGCATCCCATGGCCACAACACCGAATGAAGTGCCGCCATACCAATCACCGCTTAGTACAACCTAGATAATCTACTTAAGAAGCATTTATTATGGTGGTGGGATCGATGCCGCCGCCTACGGCACCTCAAAACAAAGACGAACTGAGGATTGAGGCACGGCGACAACGTGAGAATGAACGTTTGAAAAAGCTCGGGCCTGGCCGCCTTCGTCTAATTGGGGTACGCTTTAATGTTTATCGTGTCTGCGATAGAGACTTACGGTTTCATCCACCCAGGCCGACATTGCAGGGGTCAAGAATCAAATAGAAGAGCGACAACGTCAGGACGAAGAAGAGTACAGGGTTAAATGTGCAAGTGAAGAGGAGGATGCAGCCATTCGTCAATACTTGCTTCAGGTCGAGTCAAAAGATGCGTTAGCAAAGCATCATGAGCTTCTGACATTGCGCAACGACTGGGATGATCAAAGTGCCGAAGTCCGCGAGGCTCGAAAACAAGCTGCTGCAATCCGCACAGTGGGTATCGATCCTGACCGCTGTGCTCAAGGAGCTGCTCAGAAATTTGATGGTGAAGATATTGCTCGGCTTGAACGTATCCGCTTGCAGGCGATGCAGATGAAGCAGTGGTCGATAGAAAAAATGGCCGAGGAAGCTCAGCGCCATGCAAATGAGAAAACAACACAAAGTGCGTACATGGCTCAGCTTTTTGAAATCGAGCAATTGATGGAAGAACTGCATCGAGGCAACGAACAACAACGAGCAATCGCGTCTGCGGAAATCAGTCGCTTTAATCAGCAGCTTTTAGCTCAACAGCGTCAAGACGAAAGCGACCGTCGTCGGCAGGAGCAAGAAAAAGATGCTCGCGAGATTCAGCTCACGCTGGAGAGCAATCTAGTGAGTGAGAATCCAGTGCAGGCATCACTCCCTGGAGTACCACTTGGCCACCGGGTCCGAGTTGACCATTGGAAAGGTTTCTCTGGAGAGCAAACCAAGTATTACCTTCGACAAAACGACGACATTCTGGCGGACAAGGTTCGCCAAAGACAGCAAGAAAGTGAGCAAGCAGAGCAGGAGTCGCAAAATCAGCGTGAGCTGCAGCGTGCGCTTGCGATGGAAGCGTATCAAGCTCAGCAACGACAAGTGCAATCAAAGTTGGACGTCCGTGCTACACATGAGCAGCAGATTAAAGAGGCAGCGGAACGCGAGAAAATTAACGATCTTCGGGCACGCGGCAAGATTGAGCCTAGCTTTTTTCAACGATTTGGTCGATCTTACCGTTAAGAACCCTTTAAGGGTTTAATTGAGCATTCGATAAGCTAAGGAATGATCGATTAAACGATATTTGTCTCCCGTTCTAAGAAAAGTGCGTGTTGGTCTTTGCAAAAAGTTTATCAAGCGCTGTGGTAGCGTCTTTTAACTCATTGCTGGTCAGGAATTGTGCTGCCGTCTCATCATTCATGGACGAGATTGAGGACTCAATCTCTCGACACAAAGTGACAAAACGGGTGAGCTCGCGACGCTCTTCTGGTGAGCCCTCGAGCTGATTATCATCCGATTGCTCAATCGACATGACTGCGTCACCTTGGCTGCTTTCGACTCGTACTGCATACGACTCAGCCACCTCGTCTGGGAACCTACTCTCAAACACACAGTAGCATAAACTCTGGTTGTTCTTCAGGGACTGGAGCGCCTTTTTGAGCGCTTCGTCAACACCTGCTGCAGTAAGCTTCCGCATCCTCACGTATTGAACAAACGAATGCCTAAGATTTTCAGGTATAAGCGCACTCAAGGGGGCACTGATTAGCTCGACAATGTTTGAATGAGCGAGTAATTTATACACCGCAACAAAACACACTGAATGCAGCAACATCAATTGTGCTGTTTGACAATTAAGTGTGCGTTGAGTGACAAATAGCCTCTGGAATAGGGAAAGCAGCAGCTGCCACACAACAAGCATGTCACCATCAGCAATTTGCATATCGAACAAAGTAGAGTCCACAAATCGTGCTGTGCTAATTAAAATGTGATCGACCGTGGCCTGTGGTAAATTTTGTGTGTCATCGACAATCATGAGCAAGTCTTTTATCACTTGTGCGCACTGGTTGTTCCTATTGGTCTTGATTACTGACCCAAGCTTCGATAAAAGGTACAGGGAGGACTCCAAAGCACGCCCAAGGCAATTGGCGTCGGCTTTCTCCAGCTCCACGCTTCGGCCTGAGTGTTTCCTCTTAACTTGGATGCCGATAAAAAACGACTGCATCAATTTGCTGTGCTTCGCTATTTGTGACAGTGCCTCGGTGGACAAGCGAGCCACAATGACTGATAATTCCACAATCTCATCTTGCTTTACCTCAATGTCGTCAAATACCGCTTTCAACACTAAAAGACACATGTCCAACACGCGCATCATTCCAAAAAGACTTTTATGGATCTTTGCAAAAGCTTTGTCTTTTGCTGACAACAGCTCGAGGACGGTACCACAACATTCAAAGCACACAGGAAGGTACTTAGCAATCCATTCCTCCTTTCGTAGTCCATCGTACTCTTTCAAAAACTGAACAGCAACAAGCTTCTCGAGCAAATGTAATTGGGACGCCACATGGAAATTGAAATGATGACCAGGACCTTCACTCGTAATCATGTCGAAAGTTGTGGACACTTGGTCCAAACACATATCCTTGAGCGATTGCGGCAAATCACTATACACGAAAGCAACCAATTGAAACACTTCCTCCTCGACTCCACTCGTAAGCACAAACGATTTCTCTGCATTATCTTCACCGCATTGGGTGAACCCGAAAAGTAGCTGGAGCGTCTGCGCAGCGAGTGTTTCGTCCCAACAGAAGCACAACAATTCCCTCCAGATATTCCAGCACAGCGTGCGCTGCATCCAGTCTGGATACAAAGTTTGCTTAATAAGCACTAGCTGAAGTTCAACAGTATCCTCAAAACTTGAGAGATACTGCAACATTAAATCTGTGAATAGTTTTGTCGCTTCAGTTGACTGGGAAACTGTATCATTTAGCACACAGTCTCGATATCGAACGAACAATTGCAAAAATTCTGCAGCTCTTATAGAATCATCAAACAGTAACTCGGCCAATGCAGTGCTTAGAATGGTTTGCCCAGCACATAAGCCGGCAAATGCAGAAAGCAGCAGTAAATGTCCCCATCTGATTGTGTTTTCAATATCAACGTTCGCATTTTCGATGAATTGGCGCTGCTTCACCGCACGTACCATATCACTCGTTGGATACCATAACAATGTGCGAATACTGTTTTTGATTTGATCGTTTATCAAACCGCCAGCTAATTTCTCGGCCAGTTCCAGCGCTTGGTCAAGCATTTCTCGCAGCTCTAGCTTTGATTTTAATGGAACCAAGTTATGCCGCTCAGCATAAAGAAAAGTCGCTGTCACGTTTACAATTGCCAGTACGCAATTTTCCAACTCACACTCCAAACTATTAGCCAATAAAGCGAATAATCGTTGAAAAGCTCGCCAGTATAGCCTGGTAAATTTCAGCCCGCTAAAAGTCGGCACAGCAGTCATGTCTTCATTCAAAGCGCGCAGCAAATGTCTAACACTTCGCTCGACCGACGCTACAATCGCAGCCACAATGTTATCCACTGTAACTTGTTTTACAACTTTCCCACCCGCATCGCTGCCATCACCGGCTCCTTTAGAGTCGAAACAAATTTGAGCTTTACACGCGCTTATCAACGTTGGACCAAAGGCAGTCGTCAACTTCGTCATGTTCTACACAGCATGTCACACTCCGTTAGCTTTAACCATAAAGCAACTCAACTGTGACCAATTTTTACGACCACAACCTTCCAAATGAACGTCACCGTCTTCAGATCGGGTGTAGCATCGTCATGTCCCTCTACTTTATTGCGTAGCTCCATCAGCAAGGTCACAATACTCACAATAAAACCTTCCCATTCCTCAAATTCATTTTCCGTCTTGTTTCCATTTTCCAAAGACACCAAAGAGTTGATAAATGCTGCATTTTGGTGCACTAGAGTCAGCACTTGATCTCCCCATTTGACCCATCGCTTTCCACCTCCATCGTCACCCAAACAGGTCGCTGAGAGCTGAAAGTATTGTCGTAATGCACGTAGCGCTTTCTCATTGATAGGTCGCTTTGCCTGTGTCACCCAATTCAGCAGCGCATCTAAAAGCTCCACTTGCACTTCACGTGTATTGGCATCTTCGCTTAAGTTCGAAAGCAAGGTTTCCGCGGCGAAAGTCCAGTGCTCGTCCGATGCCGTCAAAAATGCGACTGCTTCATCTATAGCTTCTTGATGATCTTGAATCTCTAATAGGTCGGCCACAAGGGCACACAGCTCTCTCTGAATGGCGAAAGCGTCAGCACAAGCGGCAAGTCGCTGTGTTACCTTTAGCATGAGATATTAAAAAAGTTGACTCACTATCAAAGAATTGCAATACATCAACGTTTCAATATGTACATTTTTATAGAAATGTGTTAAGAATTGCTGCTAGCGTAGCCGGCAACTGTAAAGAAATCACGCGCGCAAGTGGGGGTAGGCATTCGACTGCGGTGCCGAATCCGTCGAGTGTTTTTCACTCTCATTCTCCGCAGTGCTCTCCGCCACGCCTTCACTGGCATCACCGTTCGATTTCTTATCCATAGATGCATATTTGCGGATGTATGGTCCATAACCGGCCTTGCTATAAGCACCGCCCACACCACCTTTGCGTCCAAGTCCGACACCGAGTCCCAGGCCAGCTCCAATACCGACACCTCTGTATTTGCCTACGCCGGATCGGGTTTTTGTAGCACCGATGTTGTCGTTGTTCTCCTCACCCACGCCCGTTGCAGCACCCGTATCGCCATTATGCTGGGAGTCCTCTGTGCTCACAGCTCCCACACCTTCATGGCCGAAATGTTTCACCTTATCGTCGTTGTTCTTGTTGCTGCTGTCAAATCCGTCATGCTTGTCGTAGCTGACTTGCTTTCCATTCTCGTCTTGCTTACCAATGCCATCGTGGACGCTGTTGTGGTTGCTGTGGCCGTCGTGTTTATTTTGTTCATTTTGCATAACGTGTCCGTTTTGATGGTCGTATTGGACTTGCTTTCCATTCTCGTCTTGCTTACCAATGCCATTGTGAACGCTGTCGTGGTTGCTGTGGCCGTCGTGTTTATTTTGTTCATTTTGCATAACGTGTCCGTTTTGATGGTCGTATTGGACTTGCTTTCCATTCTCGTCTTGCTTACCAATGCCATTGTGAACGCTGTCGTGGTTGCTGTGGCCGTCGTGTTTATTTTGTTCATTTTGCATAACGTGTCCGTTTTGGTGGTCGTATCTGACTTGCTTTCCATTCTCGTCTTGCTTACCAATGCCATCGTGGACGCTGTTGTGGATGCTGTGGCCGTCGTGGATTATTTGTTCATTTTGCATTTCGTGTCCTTTTTGCTGGTCGTATTTATGCTGTTCATATTGCACCTCGTGTCCTTTTTGCTGGTCGTGTTTATGTTGTTCACTTTGCATTTCGTGTCCTTTTGGCTTGTCGTGTCCATCTTGCTGATCGTCAACGTTTTGCTTGCCGTAGCTGTCAGAAACACCGTTTGAAATGTTACTATCGTCCGGCCGACCAATCTTATCCTGGATTTGATACGGTTGTCCATTCATCTGCGCTCCCTCTGTGGACGCGTTCACTTTGCTGCTTAAAAGCACCACAGCTGCCACGCACGTAGCATAAATTGTCTTGCTTACCATCGTTATCGTGAGGGGGACGGTGTCAAATTGGTGCTTAGGGATGACCTTGAAATTTGGAATATGAGCTGATGCGCTTCATGTCAGCTTGCCTCGGCACCACAGATAAGGGCATTATACATTAGCACGAGCAAGGGAAAGTTCCTACAAGATCGCTAGACTTGCCTGTCTGCATGCGTTCGGCAAATACAGCGTAAAGCCTGGGGGCCGTCGCAATCTAAAACATGTATGATTAACAAGATCGTCAGATTTTTTGTAACTGTTATATTTGGATCTACCTTACGCAATAAAGACGACAGCTTAGACGTTAAAGTACAATAGGACAGTACGATAAATTAGGTGGTCAGACACCAACAAATATTATTGACTGAACACAAGTCGCGAAGCCAAAACGGATACCCAAGTTGCGTAATTCGTCGGACAAATCATGATCTTACAGGATCGGGTTTGAATGAATCACGATTTTTCTTTGTAACCGGCGGACTACTGAAGGGGAAATTCGGATAGAGAAATTGATAAGGATAATCGTTATTTCGACATCATCTTTTATATACTCTGTAAGTTAAATGTCATATGCATTCATACCCACTTAGGTTTATCTCAATTGTACTTTTAGCCCAGACAGAAATCCGCGCAGCATTCTTTGCTCGACGGAGAGCATGAAGATACACTTACAGCGTTTACAGAGCATAATGCAATCCGATATGGTGTAAAGGTCGTCGTCATTGACATTGACAGCGATATGACTGTAGTGATTGCAATGAAAATATGTTTCATCATTGATACATGTTTGTTAGAGGCGTTCGACGACAAACAAACCAAGTTCGCTGATGTATTTTTCTTTGCTTCATCAGAACAACAATCCGAACAATCATCTGTAGGCAAGAAAGGACACGGCCAACGACGTTAGGAAAAAAAATACTAGTCAAATGCATTTAATGCTTCTATTTTTATTATAGTTTATACATTAATGATCCTGCCCGAATTGCTACTCATCACATCTGTGATCTGTGGTACAAGTCAAGCTTTGACGTTGTTGAAAGTGCCCGTTCGTACAGCAATAAAGGCCTTGGTGAATCTACAGTTCGAGCAGGACTTTGAGATTAGCTCATGTAGCTGTGTCTTGTCTGTAGACCATCTCTTTCGTTTATTCTGGTGATACCCGTAGGTGCACTTTGTACTACTGCAAGTCAAGACGACGATTCGACTGACAAACATGTTTTAATGTATTTTTTCAGTGATCCAAATTATAGATCCTCTGAAGCATGAGTATAATTTGACTATATATAAATGCCTTTCAGCTATGGAAGGATAGCAGAAGTAATCACAACAATCGATGATTAAAGAATTCCTCGCTATTGAAGTTGTCAATTTTATCCCCACAGCGCTTTCCTGTGTTCTGCATACACTCAGGAGGGTGCAAATAGTTACACTTAAGAGGCTATAAATGACGAAGTGGATGCTCGAACAATAGAGTGATAATGCGGACAGAAAAAACAGGATTGAGCGTAAACTGACCGTCTGGTCGACCAAACCTACAGTGAAGGACCAAGGAAAAGAAGCAACGCGGAGATTTTAATCCAGTATAGAGCTAGGGAAGCGGTTCACAAAGCCTGGTATTGTGACTCTTGTCATGTTTATTATTTTGCATGTTTTTCATCAAAGTGCAGAGTTAAATGTTCAAGGGTCTGACACTTCGACTTCGGATTGGCGAGGTCACATGGATAGTACGTGTGCGGCATCCTGCTAGGAAAGAAGCAATCTAAATGATACTAGTTAATAAGATTTTGGAAATGTTGATACGACAAGACCAAGTACTTTCTTCGTTGTTATCGGACAACGTTGTGCTGGGTTTACTGCAAAAAAAACTGTGATCTTAGTCGAGAAACTGAAAAAGAATGTGTAGGAGCGGTGAAGTTTTGCTACAGATGTATCCATTTTCATTGTTGGATACTTAAAAGTATCCACGAATGTAAAATTAGCAGAGTTGATGTAGCAATAACGGCATAAATAGAGCAAGAAAATTTGGACGATGTGTACAAAGTCCGGTAGTCGATGGACGACTCAGAAAGAAGAAAAATACAATCAAATAGTAGAATGTCAAATGCGTGGTTTTGTTCAATTTGAAAACCAAGTGTTCAACAAATTCGGCTGAGCGATGGATACATTATAAAGCTGCATCTTGTCTGCTTAGAAGGCTCTTGAGGAATTTTGTCTTCTCAACCCATCTTAAAAGTGTCTGTGCAAGCACAATTTAGCTATACTTTAAGGTGTGCCTATTAACGCGACAGCAATGTGTCCGTTGCTTACTGGTTTGACCACTATCCAGAAAAATACTGCATGACTTCTGGAGAATTATTCCGACCAAGATTAGGTCTCATACGGATTTTTGTAATGTGAGGGCTAGCTAAATTTATGTACCATGCCTGATTTGCGTAGTCGTTATTATAATGTAATACACAATGCTTTGCATCTACTCAATTTATACAATAACACCAGGGTTCTAGAATGTGAAAAGTTACTTATGGGTTTTATAAAAGTTTGCACATGTGTACACTCACGTGCAGTACCAGAGTAGATTTGTCCTGCCTTTGTTGGTAGGCGAGGGATAAAAAAACGGCGCTAGGCACATGCTTCAAGGTGCTGTGCGACCCCACCACACCTAGTGCAGGTAGTCAATCCTACACTCAGTTGTTAAGTGTCCATACGCACCTTTGAAATGAGCCGAATGGCTTTTCCTCATTCGCCAAACGCGCAATACTTCCTGTATAAAGCAATACAGCTGCCGACTTTACGTGCCTGATAAGACAACTTAATTTCTAGCTTTGCACCCAATCCTACAAATGGAACACATCAGGGTGTTCAAGGTCTATCATCAAAGTCCTTTTTCTCAAGCTAGCGATTTTCCATCTGCAGCCCCGGTGATAAAACAAGAAATATAGCGCAGCGACTCGCTTAAAACAGAGAGATTATGCTAACCAAAAAGGCTGCAGTTATCAGCGGTATGCCCTCTCGAATAACGCAAACGCTCTCTGCATAGATCTTCGATTAAAAATTGGGCTATAACACGTGAATACATTGCCTATAACGTCTCAACACAACGATTACTTGGATAATTATAGCCTATTCCGAAAAATTCGAGCTTTGTTAGCCCTCTTAATTCTTTGTCCTTGAATACGGCAAGCGCGAGTATGTCTTTGAACACAGGGAGTTGACGGCTTTCATTAGTGAGGCATTTGTCTCAGAAGAAGTCAAAGTGATTGTTTTCATAGGTTGCCTAAGATTAGACTTACCTAGCATGCAACTTCTAAGCGCAGGCAACGACTTTCAAAACTTCGGAAATATTTCTAGCAGGCTCGCTACACTGTAATAATCTAGATGGGCAATTTGACAGCCGAAAAACTGTGACTACGCCAAACAGTTGGACATGATCCGCGCCTGGCTAGTAAAGTCGACTTTTATCCTGTTTAAGCCTCTGACCGCTAATGGTACAACTAGGGAGCGAAGGTATATAGTTCAATCACCATTGGAGCTAAACCCTTGAGATAGTCATCACTCTTGTATAACAAATTGGTAGTGGTAGATTGCTGCTTGTACACGCAAGCATTCGGTTTACTGGCAAACTCCTTCAGGTTTCGGTGGACTCTGACCGGTCTAAAACCTTGTATTTTGATAAGCAGTTGTGTTCAAAATAAAAGATGGGTTGACATCTTACGAATGAGCAGCGACGACTTGCTGGTCTCAGTGTTAGCTACTTATAAGGCGATGCTGCTTGCTCTTTGGGTCGAAACTGACCTGTCTGTAAATTTTGAATCTTCCGACAGTGCAGAGCCGGTTACCGGAACAAAAGTGATTTGATTTTGGACATGCGATGATTACGAAAGCTAGGGACGTGGATCGATTGGTGTACCAACGATACAGGTTCTAGGCATCCAATACCAGAAGTTTTGTCGTTTTTTAGGTGCGCCTTCTTGAAAAAAGCCTGAGCTGTTTCATTCCGGAAATATATATAGGCGGTATCGCGGATCCTAATCTTTTTTCAAAGCCAGACGTGATTTTGACGTCCTTGGGTACCTATCAATGAGAAATGTAGCTTCACAAATGGCAGATATTGGCAGATCGACTGTCTTAGAACCTTTAAAAAATAGGAGAGAGCTGGGATGACGTACAACCACACATACATTCCATCTATCGCTCTAGACGTGCACAGCTGCAATCGTGCCAAAACACAGCGTACAATCAGTCTCACAGTTAGCACTGTTCTGCAGATGAAATGTCAGGTGCGATACGAAATTTATTCCAGGTGATATATCCTGTTCGACAACTTCATTCTATCTATGATGTTTTAATCATCGTCGTGTCACGGCAAGCACACTCAAACGAATGGACTAACAAAGATATTCAAGACTTCGGTCAGCGTATAGCTCGCAGCTATTAAATACAACCGAATGAACACCTGAAATGATTTTGAGGTGAAGCTCCTAATATGAATGCCGTTATTTATGGACAAAAATCGCCCTTCGTTTGGAACAAAGCTTTTTTTATCTACTTGATGAGTATCTTACGCTGGTATTGGCTCTAAGATCTTTAAGGGTTTTTCGGATCAGATAAATCTTATATTAAGATGTGATGGCCAGAGTTTAACTATGACATTTTTCACCCGTCGAAGCGTTCAACACATCGTGCCAGGTGCAAGGTACTGGGCTAGGTTAGTAACGTGAGATCATTGAAATTGCCTTTGCCAGAAGGTAAAGACTGGAAAGTTGCAAAAGGTGGAGTATCCACAAGCTTTTTGTCTTCATAAGTGAACGAAAACATGCGGCAAGCTCATGGTAAACATAAGATGACCAGGACAACGGACTTTGACTTAAAAAAAGAACGTGCTATCTAGCAACTGCACCATTAACAAATACGAATGTTTTTTGAATGAAGGCACATGTTTGCCCCTAGCGACGATCAGTATGTCTAGCGTGAGGATAGAGAAGTATCTTCAAGAGCTATCAAATGCCCCCGTGACAATTCGCTATCTGATAGCAAGCTTTTTTCGAATGTAATATGCTTTCGCTTAAACGCATTTTGACAAATTTTACAATCGTAATCGTTTAAAAAGCTCATTTAGACCACGTAAGGCAACTTTTCAGGTCATTAAAAGCAATATTTCTTCAAGTCTTTGCAGCATGAAATAGAGTATTTGAATGCTTTGTAAGCAGCCGAAAGGAGTTTTTGGGTCTCAAGAAAATTAAAAGCTTGGTCTACGATACCAATCCTAAAAAAGAAACGAAAGTGGTTTGAGGTAGCCAGCCATACGCGCAAATAGAGCGCAGGCTCTGAGGCTATCGCGAAGTCTTTTCCAAATCCCTTAAAAATGAAATTGCCGTGTTTTTGAATATAATAAACAGCATCAAGTAAAGACGTTGCCGTTCGCCGAATACTAATTATTTGGATATTACAAATTTTCTTAAATAAGTCATTTTGACTTGCTTGAAGGCAAAGTCTTATTAGGCTGTGCATTTGGAGCTACCAGTTGTTTATTCACGCAGCCCAATAAATTCCGGGCTGAGACGCACGACGGTCAACCGCTATTACGCTCCTCAATCATCTCATCAACTCAATATACTCTTTAGGATCCTCAGGATAGCCATGACATTAACGCTAAGATTTTTCTAAGAGCAGATTAAAATGCATTATTTTTACTCACACAGGATAATGCTGCTTCTTATACAGGGACGTAGAGTCAAAGCGAAAGTGGCTTGTTTCAGCTCTTCTTGACCGCCAAATCAGGCTGTTTGCAGTCATCGTGAGTTCAGTGTGGGGAAATAAAACATTAAAAACGGTCAAGCATGACCTTTAATACGTTCATTTAGAAAACCAAAAGCAATATGTGGCCTGTGTAGAATTCGTGGCGTATTAGTTACATTGACTTGTGCCTGCTTTAAATATAAACTCATATGCGTTTGGCTTGATATTTAACAAAAAGTGTTACTTTTGACGTAAATTGTATCTTAGGTATCAATAGATCTCAACATTTTATCACGTAGAGAGAGGATACAATCGAAAGGGTTTAAGTCTTTAAGCTTATAGACTTCAGAAATTCCACAGTATCCATTTCAATTAAATTGTGGGAATTTTGTTTTTCTCTATCTGCCTGACTTAGTACTAGAACCATGTATGTTGTTTATATTTTCAGAATTCGAAAATACCATGTGTGATGAATGACCTACAATTACTATTAAGCGTACCAAAAGCATTCAATGGTACCCTTGGACTGCGCTTAACCCACAACCGCCGTAAAAATTTATTGAAGAGTATGTTAACTAATCTCACGTAAAGCATTTGCGAGAGGTGCGGCCTTTAAGAGCGCGTGCGTATTGCTCGATGCCGCGGACTGCAATTAGGGTCTCCTGTTTTTCATCGGACACTTTTCATCAGATGTGCTGAAATGCGCCTTGACGTGTGCTTCTTGCATATACTGCAAGCATTAATCTTATTTTTATTCCTTGAGTCATGAATCCGTCCCACAATTAAGTTGCATACCCTATCTAAACGACACTCGTGACTCCCACCATTGAGAACCACTTAAGAACTGTGTCGTAAGCCATTTCATTCTACCTCCCAATGCTAGTGATGTCCTCAGCTTAGGCATTCCGGGACAAATCATAAAACCTGAGAAATGATGTACCACAGCTGACCCACCAACATTTAGGTCCTAGACTTTTTAGAGTCTGCCTTTAGGCTGGAAGCTGCGAAGATAACCCCAGGATGGGTATGCTATATTTGGAATGAAGTCTTTAGTCTCAGACTTCTTCGCCATTTTTTGAGCAGAATCGACCTGTCCCTTGCAGAAAAGCTTATGACGTCCCCATCTCATTTGTTTTGCTCTATCTTTGACGAAAGAGACCTTCATAGAGTATTAAGTGACTGGAAACGGTGACTACACGTTCTTCGTAATGTCAAAGAACGGTATTGCATTGACGCCTTCTTGCCATAGCGGCTATTTGGGAGGCGATCCTCTTAGTGGTAGTCGTGCAAAGTGCGACAGCAGTCTTTTGATTGGTAACCGATAAAAGTCTTGTCTGTTTTTATAAGAAAACTCGGCGAAGTGAAGATTATTGCTCGAGATCTTTTATTAAATATAATTATTGTATTGGCTAGAAATTAAGCGAGGTCTTTGTATTTGTAATCTAACACGAAAATACAACTGTCGATTTGTAACAATTCATTGTGATAGCCGGAGACAGTTTCAACACAATGTGATTTCTGCCCAGTGGTTTGAATGTCAAATACAACTAAGCGCTAGTAATAATAAATTCTACTGTAAGGTATCCAAATGCCTCGTTATCAATAGTCATTATCTACTGTTTAACAAATCCAAAGCCAAGTTGAGATGCTCTGAATATTCAGCGGGAAAAGAAGACGCTCCTAGGCTTGAAAAATACATCACCGGTATTGATGCCAACTTTATAATGTAAGACATTTAAGCAAAACATCCTACAAAAATTGCGATAACCCATACACCTTATTTGGTGAAGAAAGAACTAGAGCGAAATACCTAAGTACTATCTAAATAACCAGTCTATTGCATTACATTTTTCTTTATTTTACGAGAACAATTTTTAGCAATAGAAGGCAAAATGTGAATAAACTCCTTTATTTGCTTCCCCGTGCTACTTCGAGCCTATACTTCTCAACCTTTTTTGACAAATTAGTGCCGTCAGATCATACACGCCGTGGCTTTACCACCCGTTATCATGTCCGTAATCTTGTGTCGTATCCACCCGTCTAATGTGACGCTATCTGTCTGGCCGACATAATGTTAATGTCAGAGGTGTAAACAAACGCTAGCACTCACCCTTCATGCGATACTTGCTTGGGCTCAATACCTGTAGCCTGCAACACTTTCGTTAGCATGTCTGCCAAATTGTATATTGCCGACATGCGCTTGACCACGCTGCTGTTCCAGGCCACAGCTACTTACAAGTCCGATCGTGCCTTTATCATCTTCCAAAATCAGCATAGCTCCTACCTTGCCATAAATGAGATCCTCATGAATTTCTTGTATGCATAGACTTGAAGCCTTGTACTCTGCCCCTGCAAAGCTCAGCACTACCACCCACTTGAATGTCGACTTAGGAACCACTGGTGCGCATCCAGCCATTGCCATCGCCGCCGACACCGAGCGTCTACTATTGACATTAAAACCTCAATATGCATCCGTGTATGCTGTAATTTGGACCACGCTGGCGCCACGGTCGTTAATATACCTGAAGTTTCTTGTCGCCATAAAATAAGAAAGTACGCGTATTGCGGCCTTCCAATGTGCTGACCTGGATACTTCAAAAATTGCGACAGCTGTAACACCATCTGCAATTTATGGTTGCATTTTTGACAGCTACAAGACTGAATCATATGGACGAGCCACTGCCTAGGCGTCTCGTTGATTGAACTTGTTCACAACATCATCTATTTATCGTCTATATCACATCAAAAGCGTGCTTTTGCTGTGCTTAGAGGAGATGTCCATTTCAAAAATTTGATCTTGCCAAATTCCTTTATCGTGAACAAGGACCCAAAGCTGCTTTCACGTCCCTTATTTTCATGCTGGTATTGCAGGAATGTTCATGTCGTCAGCGCACCAGCAAATGTAGACATATTTCCCATTAATGCTCTAGATGTAGACGCATTTGCCCCCCCCCCGATTCTTCGCAAAGCTCTTTGCGGAAACGCAACATTCTCATTCCTTGCACTCGCACTATTTTTGAGACCGTTAATCGCCTTGTTTAGCTGGCAAAACGCGTTTCCGGCGTTGACTATACGATATAGTAAATCCATGTACACCTTTCTCATATGGTTACTGCTCAAAGTGCTATGTCTACCTAGAATGCTTGGTTACGTACCATTTTGCAATCACCATCAAAACAACAACTCCGTATAATATATATCTGCAACAGTGTTTTTGTCTCAAGAATTTTCTGCTTGAATGCCTTCGCAACAAGTCGGAATTTGTAGTGCACCACTTATCTTATCTCGTCTCGCTATTTTGCAAAACCGATGGGCATCCGATAATAATGGAACCTTTTTCTTTGGCACATACGCCTTTGAGCCGTTCTTAAGTCTAGCGGGTCATCGGCCTCTGGCTGTGTGTTGTTTAGCGGCTGTAGATATCGTGCAGCTTGTCTCATACCATGAAATTTTTGTACGGTGCTCGATTGTCGGACCCTGGGCAATAACCTTAAAAGAATTAGAATCGCTAGGAACCCATGACTCGGTCATCTCTGCCGCAGGCCTGAACACCTGCACGTGCGTGGGTAAATCTCAATTTGCCCGTGTCTTCCGCATGGCAAATTATATCGTATCCAGAAGGACTTATGATTTCTTAGTCATTAGTGTAGAGGTAAGAAAAAATGGCGACAGTCCCTCGCGGCTGTGATCTTTTTGGCGATTGTGGTCTGGAGAAGGCAGATATAGCAAAGATATTTCTCTGGTGTTTTGTTTGCGTGTGAGTGTGCATTTTGGTCCATTCTTCTGAATTTTTTTGGAAGTTCCTCTGTGACGTCATCTAATGACATTATTGATGTGACGGCAGCCTATTATCGTAATCAGGTCCGTGTCACCGCCTATCCAATGTGTAATCATCCGCTTGTCTAATGTGCATTTAACGGTGTAATCTTAATCCTTTAGTAAATACTTTTTTTAAGAGATATGCATCACTGACCAAAATTTACTCATCTCAGTATTGTTTGACTCAGATAGATCGTCATATAAGCATTATTGTGATGGCTATGCAGCGTTGTCTACTTTGGTTGCAGGTGACGTCAATTGCCTCATGCGATAAAGCGAACGCGGCTTTCTATTTTTTTATCATGATAGATACAAGTCGATCATGTCAGCACCTTATCCGTCGTGATCTCAGCATTGCTTTTCGTTGTGTCCGATCAAGCATCGAAAAAATCACCACAAAGCTACATTTATAGTTTTATGATACGGCGTCGAAGTTGAGATGAGCTATTGCATTGTCTTCAATTCTAAAGAATTTCACTTGATTGTGACATGCCATTTCTTTTTTCTCAATATTAATAGTACTGTTTGTAGGATGATCCATCGATTAGTAAAAAGGCATTCATGAGCACTATGTTTTATACAGCGCAAGTGCTGTGCACTCATATTCCAATTGCCGACCGCCTAAATGACATTCTAAGTGCATATAATTGTGAGTAACAAAATCCGAATGTTGTTGTCATACTGCAATCGTTGATGATTTCAGCGACCGCCAATTATCTCAGTCCCGATACAGGAGCCACAAGCTTTCCAGCAAACCCTAAATTCTCATTTACAATGATCTGCAAGACGACCTATGCGTTGTGTGTGTTCTCAATAAAAAACAGCAGAGTGAGCGCGACGACTGAGGCGGCGAAGACGGTAATACCAAAGTCTCTATCTTCGAAATTATGGCTGTTTAGTCTATCAGTCTTCAAAATAAGTCGGAATTGTAATTATACCACGACCTTGCTTGAGTCTCATGTTGAGGCGCGATTTTGCTTTTTAGCTGATAAGGCTAGGTAACTTTACCTCCAATCTTTTCTTTTCAGCAGTCGGGGTAAAGCGGACAGCTACACAGCGCAACGCAGATATTGCAACTGTGTCAATATGACCAGCTTTTCATCATGGAGGAGACTTTTGCCATTCAAGCATGCCTCTTTTTGCTGACACTTTATTCGCTCTTGGTAAAATACGTATCATTATACTCTTACTTTATCCGCTCTTAGTAGTGGTAAGTTTGGTTAAGCTGAAGCTTCAAAGCGCTAAATAGAATAGGTGGATCCGCTGGACCATGTTCTGGGAGGACCCCAATCGTAGTTTTACTTAACACCTTGGTATAATGCTAGCATTACTGCAACGGTTTCTCTTTTGCTTGTCCAAAATTTTTTTTATAGCTTCGCATCAACACGCGCTGGACCACGGCTCTTCTTTGAGTAAGCTGGCTTTGCTTTAAGCGTGGCAACGGTAGTGTCGTATCATAAGTCTCTGACTAGTGATGTTGATGCTGCTATCACTTTCGCCATATAATAGCTTTACTAAGTATTTGCGTAGGTGTAATGGCGATATAGGTGAAGTTGTGCCAACACGTATTGGTATCACTATGTCTGTCAACTTGTTTGCGATCAAAATCTTATGTATGCTCCGAATGGTGCTTTGTCACTGACACAAACGCAGCATGCAAACACATACATCATATGTACCGATCCCGATCATGGCCCTGATATAAAACCTAAGTGGTTGATCTGGTGAGGCCGAAAATGTTCGAAACATGTGTCCTTCAGTACATCGCACTGTTTTATTATTCTAACAAGCAACTCCTAGTCGGATGTATTTGGAGCTTACGCGTAGAAAAGGGTGCCGAGGTGGGGGCGGTTTATTTGATTGTACGTACAGATATGGAAACTGCAGTACAAACTTCATAAGGGTAAAGCCCGGAACGCAGAAGCTACACTACTCCTACCGCGGTAAAAACAATCAATTAAATGACCTTTCGCTCAACAGGAATTGTCGTATGTTCAAGTGAACAACCTGGCATCTCTTCCAGGGTAGCGTATTGACTACATAATGGTCGTTTGACACGTAAAGATTCTCTGCTAGCACGCTACCGTAATTCCATATCTTGACCTATGCATCCGTAATGATATACATTTTTCTACGGTGTCGCCATAAATATAGGCCTTACTTCTTGATGCACCGCTTGATTCATTCTAACGCCACGACGTGTCAAAATGCGTTTCTGTGTGTACACTTGTGTTGAAATTTCCTCAAGGAGAAGTCCATAATCGCGTTTCGCTTGGTGAAATATACCGGACTTACAGATAAAATCTACTAAGTGTAACGCAATTTTGAAATTTCTAATCGCAAAATGTGTACAATGTTTCGGAATGTCTACAGGTCATCGTCATTATGAAATAGAATGCATGTTTCTGATCCAGAATTTAATAACATATCTTGTGATAATCAACTCCACTAGTATGATCTAATTTGCCTTCATTGTCAAATCTTCTTTACTTAACTCTGTTGTAATGACAGCCTCAAAGTATTGGATTGGAACCTCGATACCGCGGTATGGTGCACCAGACCGTACCGGGCGAAGTGACACTTTCGGCATGTGCGGTATTTGCGAGCACAGAGTGGCCTTCCAAACCCTCTATCGTGCAAGTAAATTGCCTGGCAATCACGACTGCTGTTTTACCTTTGAAGTCTACGAGTAGATTTCTGTGCTTTAGCCGACTACCTATAAACACTAAATTAGATTTAGTAGTTTATGATATTCGTTCTCTTAGTATACTCTAGAAAGTGCCTGCTTTAAATTCAATAAAGGCAAGGGTTCGACTGCGTTGCTGCATCTACTTCGCATTGTAATCACCAAGCGCACATTAGAAGAAGCAAACCTGGCTCAGCTTACCATATGGTGTAAACAAATTTTGGTTGAGTGTGAATATCTAAGCAACACTCATGCATAAAATCTCATATTCTTTATGGGCGACTGTTGAAGGTTTTTGATCCATTTAAAATGAACTTTAACATGTACATACAATCAGTTGCCTGGTGCTGAAGAGTACACTCGCGTTGGTTCGACCGACATTCTTAACTAATCCCATGATATAGATTCAGTGTTGGATTGGGACGCACTTTTATACAACTACCATTTCTTATTCAGCTAATTCGGGGAGCAACATGCGTAAGCTTGTGAGCAGGCCATGCGTACACTATGCAAAAGAATCGCTTTCGTTTTTCCCCAAAACAATAATAAAAAGATCAGTGGCTTCCGTAATTGCCATTTATATTCCCAATTTAGCGAAGAAATCGTGCGTCTACCCAAAGGAACATCTTTTACATCAAGTTTTACTGTTTCATTGCAACCGTTTCGCTATGTGACATATCTATATCTTCGCTTGCTTGAATGAAACTCTGCATAATCTTAAACTGAAGCGTTTATAATATGGACAATCCGATATCTGATGTATCGCGGTCAATATCATTTATTTCAGCAATGAACTTAGCAGCACATAATGTGAGCTATGCGTTGATATTAGTCATAAAGCTGGAATTCCAATTAAATACCATTAGGTGATGTTTTCGCATACATTCTTTCACGTTTAAATTGTAGATGAGCCAAAACTTACGATGCTGGAACTATGTCATAATATTTTGAATGTGCTCAAATATTATCTATAAAACGTCTATATGCTTAGAATAGTGGGATGATAATTGTGCGTTTTTTTGCTAATGACTTTCGAATGCATAAATATGATTATAAAGCGGATTTAGCTCATTAAGCACATCCCAAACGCTTGTGAGCTGACCGTGTATATTCTGCGGAGGAATACATTCATGCGTTGTCCTTACAAAAAACATTGTCGCGGTAATTACTAGGTAGATTTTTTTCAATATTTCGATTCCTCTAGCTTTCATAAGCATTTTTTACATATACAACGCATTGAGCTGCATTGAATTGCTGGCATCCACTTTTGCTTTATAATTTACCACCGACGTCTAAAATATGGTAGGACGGTTCTTCGTATGCATCGGGGATCAATGTCGTACCAAATGTGCTGCGAACTTTGATCACGCATCGAGTGATTATGCAGTCCTCGTACACGTCTTAGTCAGTCTACCAGCTAATAAAAACTTTATCCAATTTGTGGCCATAATATGATTATTAGGCTTTAGTAATTCAGCTTAGATGAAAGATTTGCGTCATCGTAATGATACGGAGTCATTTAGTAAGGGTCTTACCAATTTGCACTGCTCGAAAAGAAATATCTTAGTAGGACCCGGTCGCTTGCGGATAGCGAAAACACTCAATCAAAAGCCTCCTCTTTTTTTTTAAACAACATTGATTGAAGCTTCGTATCTTTCAAAATTGACCCAAATTGTAGGTTTAGTATGACTCCATTATATAGTCGCGTCCAGTAGACATACCCTTCCTATATCATCGCATAAAAAGGATCCCCAAACGGATTGACCACTTTCTTATACATGTATGGTCAATCTCGACTCAGTGCTGCTTGGAAGTCATGGCAGCCGCTCGCACGCAGTACCGATGGAAAAGCGTCGTTAAACAACGCAGTGGCCGTATATATGGGCAATATATTCGGACTTAATAATATTAGCCTAGTACTTCCGGTAACACCGCTACGTTTTGGGCAATTAAAGAGCTTACATGAAGTGGATAAGTCCGGATTTTAGTAGCTTAGTGGTGCCAGTAACAGCATCATAAATTAGTTTTTAACACTTTTGAGCTTTTTATTACACTTTCAGCTCAAAAACAATTTATTGTTCACTCAAGCACAATTCACGTGACAGAATAACTTTGTTACATGAATGACAACAATGAAAGCTGGACGAGCCGAATTGGTATCGAATTTTTTAAAAAGGATATGTAGGTCTTGGACTGTTTGAGACGATTTAATGTCTATCTGATGTGTCGATTAAGAAAAATCACTGTCGTCAAACTCGCAAGAGTTGAGTTACGCGAATAAGTGGGATCTGATTTGCGTCACACGAGTAAAAGATAGCGTATGCGAATAAAGACAAGACCTATTGATCGGTGACTCAAGATTTCATTTTGCACTCGCCACTAAATGTCACATTCTGTGATGTGCGATTCTAACTGAATAACGAATCTATATTTTGTTATATTGTCGTCGAATCGCACGACAAACTGAATTCGTCACATTTTTTCCCATCAAGACTTCGGAATGTCTAAGTCCATACAAATAATGTTTTCTTGGGAACTCATTGTCTATGAGACATTATCGCAGAGAGTCTCGATAGTACAATGAGCTTGCTGGAGTACGCCTTTGTTTGATTAGACTCTCGCTAGAATTAACGCCGTAGCTGATGCAATAACACGCATAAAAAATTGAGCGTAAAGACACTAAGTCGGCTTACAAGAGCCACAAGATGCGACTAAGAATCGCGAGATTGTAGCAACAACCAGGACGAACAAGGTCGCACGTAGTGGCGCAAGCTGAACAAACAACTTATATGTGGAAAAGGGACCCACAGTGGATCAAAATGAGGCTGAAAAGAGAGTAGAACGTGCCAAAGTACTTAGTGCAAGATGGTATTTGGCATTACCAAAATGGCGAGAATGAGACTTCCAGCTATATTCTACCGACAACACAAATCTGATTAATCGCGTCATATGTGAGAAGTACGGTTGTGCATCGGCAAGCGACTCAATATCTTGCAAAATCTTTCCGGACGTGGGTCACAAGTACTGCTGGCCGAAAATAACAAGTACCAGCGCGAAATTAACACTTGCGAAGTGTGTCAGCAGAACAAAGCTAGGCAGATAAAACCACCATTTTACTTTTGTGCAGGCGTTTCCTTCTTAAAAGGGCCGTGGGGCGCAATCAAAGTGTTGCGTGAGCCCTTTGACTATTCATAAACTTGTCAATTTAATTTGTTTAGGGAGCAGTGTCCTATGTAATATATATTCATCGACTCTCTGAAAAATAGACGTACAGATGCAGCTCGCACTCTCCTTTCTTACAAATAAAAAGTACACTTAGCAGAATTAAAAGGCCACCGAAAAAAGGTTGCTCTTAAGTGTTTCTGTAGTATTGTTATGAAACGAAGCACCAAGCTTAAAACTTTCACGGGTATAGATCGTATTATTAGCCCAACCATATAGGTAGGAAAGCGTGTACGCGACACGCGCCCAATTATCTGGAAAAAGAGCTGCCCCTGCAGCGAGCCATAAATCGTTAATTTGAGCGCAAGCTTATTCATTTATAAAGATAAGGACCTACGGTTTACCACCCTGCTCGAACACCACAATATGATCTTACTAGAGAGCCACGAACCAAGCGACTACTCAGGGCAATTAAAGCCGAATAATGGTTAAATCAGCTCATAGGCGCGCCCGATGAATGAAGAAGGTCCTTTTAATAACACCAAGACCTACATTTGGTTTGATGATAATCTATCCGCGCGAGGTAAATTGACTGAAAATACTACCAAAAGTGACAGTAATCATACAGCACCATGCATCGTAAGTATCAAAATATGAGTCTTCGGAACGTACGAAATACTCATATAGACCTGGAACACACGTTAAAGCCAGAAAAGCTGTGCTTCGCAATATTTCGCGAATACTGAAACCAATCTTGTTTCAGGTACCAAGACTTGGTGTTCCGCCATTTTTCTAAAATAAATCTCGGTTTTCTTCAAAGACCAAGAATATTTTGAAAAAGACTGCTCAGGCCCAACATGTTCAAATGGGTGGCCAAGAATTTAAGGGAGACGTAACAGAGGGTCAAACCCGTGGTCTACACGTCTACTACTTAGCAGAGTCTGCCAGAACCGATGGGCTGTTGAAAGTTTATGAGCCTCGGTTTCGTTTGGGCTTGCCGAAACTTGATAGTATTGTAATTTGCCTGAGCGTGTATGCCTGTCTGTCAAAAGCCAAACAACAAGGCTAATTTCTGTATACGGCATCCAAGTATCATGGCCAAGCTAATGCAAGAAGCATATTAAAGGGCACTTGTGGACAGCGTACTTAAAGCGATTGTGTGTGCATGTTAAATGCTTCTTGACGTGACAACGAAACAAAACGATATTCTGTGTAAAAACTTTACGCTAAAAGTGGAGGATATGATATGCTTCTCTTCCGACACGTAATTTTCATTGCTTATGCGCTCTATAGAGCTTACGCACGTAAGTCGAGACTGATTTGTGCGCTCAATTGCGAGAGTGCCCTCGATTATCAAGCAGTGCATCAAAGGTCTCCACCTTTCTCATTGTCACATTGTTCCAGTATTCTGATTAAAATTATATTTTTTTACAACAATGCACCGGAATCGTCATTCGGTCCTTTTTCGTACTACTCTTGCATGCTATGCCGTCGTAGTATACTACTCTCGTCCTTGTAGCTTAATGGTAATAATTCTGGAAGTGTCGATGATGCTAGCCCTTGTCTTCTGTTGGCCTTGCGTTAACATACTAAGAGAATAGGCATGAGTGTATTAATTGAAAGTACTAAGATGTGCTAGTGCTAACACACAGAATCTCTAGCCGCAAATTGCTCCGAAAGCGTACGATTTAAAGAACAGTGTGAAATCGGGTGGCCTACATCAACACTATCCTGCACGCTCTGGCTGTTGGTGCTCGAAGGGCAGAGCTCCCCCTCCATTTCGGGAGTAAGTGCGCAAAAGTACTTGCCATTGCGTACGTTCAAGAACTCCATCAAGATCTGCACGACGCCACGATGCGTGCTGCACTGTTCCAGAGCGGTGGGCTCGACCTTGCGTAGCTTGGCCAATATATCGTTAAGAAAGTCATCGAGTGAGTCCTCGTCGCTCACGCGCACGGGGGTGATTGCGCTGCAAGCAGCACACACACTGCAGGCCGCGCATACGCAACGGGTGTTCTTGGCGCGGCACATGGCACCCACGAGACGTAACATGTCGAGCATGCTCTTGAAATCTTCCTTGCTCTTGTATACAGATGTGCATTTGCCTTTGCAAACCACCTTGACCTCGTACATCATGGTATCACCTAGAGCGTGCGCCTCGAGCACCGTCGCGCTGAGCGTGCAGACTGCGTCCTTCATTGCAAGTGTTGAAAAGAATTCAGAAACGACAGTGACGCCAGCTTTTAACAAATGGTCGCCGTGAGGCGGGTCGGCGTTTGCCGTGGCAAAAACGAACGGCGGATAGCCCGCGACGCTCTCTGACGCGCCCATCGCTGTACCATTCGCGCTTGAGTTTACTTGGCCTCAGTATTAGCAACTCAGACTTTGCATGGAATACAGTAAAAAAAGCATCTTTAGCAAACATCTGACTTTTGAGCAAAAAAGTACTTAAGTTAGTAAGGAATGTGCTTACGCTACTGACTTAATACCATAGTACTACACCATATTGTACACTGTATTTGTGAGTAAACCAGCAAATTCTTTGGTCAGAGGTGTATGCATTCGTTGGGGAGACCACCATAATTATAAGCTGGATAGTAAGAAAGCAACTGCTCCATATACATGATGTTTATACGTTGCGCTGAGCCCATTTTTACAGTGGCTTACTATTTTCGGGGTCAGTAGAAGTGGTGCAGCTGATTGTTTATTAGCAATTTTATATCAATACACTCACTATCTATTGCTCATATGCGAGGATTATGTAAAATTTACACCGCTCGCAAAAATTAGCGCAACATTCACAGACGAGGCATTCGAGTCACTTATTTGAAATTCTCCTTGAGGTACAAATATTAGGTTATTCTTAAGGAGAACAATAGTTTCTCAAATGTGTATTTAACTATCATTTTCAACACGTTGTGGCAATTTGAAGTAATAAATACCTAAGCTAGTCCCTTTAGGTGGTGCTGGTTAATAGACAAGTGGTGCTGGTGAAAGAAATGACAAAAAAAATATTACAAGCGTGGTGCGCGAAACTTTTGTGTGTGCAACGGTATATTAAAAAGGTAGCGAGCAGTAACCCTTGGCCAAAAAACCTGTTGTCAATTTCCTTATATTGTATTTTGCAGCAATGAAGTCATAAAATGCATCGAATGCTTATGCTCAATCAGACAAAGAAAAACTTACAATATAAGCATTCTTGACAAGGTATTGTATTTCTGCCTTTTGGCGACAAAAATAGAAGCAGAGTCGGTTCCAAGCTTGGAAATCTTCGAAGACGCCCAGCCTCTTGCAGAACGTTCCGAACCATCTCCCGAAACCTGTTGTTTATGTTATGCTCGCGCTATGTACAGACGATAACAATGCACGGCTAGTTTCATTATAATTTAAATCATTGACCTTCGCAAAAATCTGACAAGTGGCACAAGAAACGTGTAGACTTGATTAAGAAGTTCTTGCTTCCAAGCGGAGTTACTAAGCTCCCCAATCGTGCTCTCGTGCTATCTATCTGCTTGTGTTATGGACTCTTGTGACCGTCATATTCTTTTACGTAAATTATTCGAGTCAATGCTGATAAGCAAAATAATATGAGTGAAAAGTGCGGTCACTATTACAACGTAAAAGGAGTGAAATTACTCGTAAAGGAGATTAAACTTTGATGTCGACTGAAATTTTTGATGTGAGAATTGCATAATCATCTCAATAAGTACACGACCTGTGTTAGTCACATACTACTGATTTAGTACTGTCTTAGTCGCTAACACTTATCGTAAGGTCTACTGAGTGCAAGTCCCGGGATTGCCGAGCTATGTATTAATCAAGTCAGATAAGGATCGGGAGATCAGCAAGATCGTGGAGAAGAGGCACTTTACCACCTTTACTCGTGCACTGTGTTAATCAGGGATATTAATCCATTTAGCCGTACGCTCGAGCGAAGAAGTAGCCTCACAACAGCTTTTTCGCCTGATCAAATCGAGCGTCTATGAGGACTGCGACGCGATCTTGCATTCATGATTTACGTGCACGTACTTACGCCATTTTCGAAGTAGCGATACAAAGGTTCCAACTTGATGCAGACTCCACGATCTGCACCAAACATATGTCATAGCCTTCCTTTGCCTCATCTCGATGAAAAATTCCGGGCGCTTCTGCAACTTCGCGGAACGGTTCAATCAATGCGACTGCCATATTTTAACCTCTGATCGACCGATAGAGCGTGAAAGCTCCAAAATTTGAAAAGCACATGCGCAACATCAAAAACTGAGAGAAGAAAAATCAGGCGACCTTAAGTTATGATCCACAGGTAGTATTCGAGTCCTTTATAGCACCGTGACTACAAATATATCAAGAAGAAATTTAAACAACTGCTCCAGGTGCGATATCGAGGACAAAGCCAAAATTATGTTTACGACGTGTCCAGCAATATGTTACCATTTGCCTATGCCCAAAAATGTAGTCATCTATGCGCCTGCTTGAGCGTAAACCTAGTCGTGTTATTCTTCCGATGAGAAGCGTGCCTATAGTCATAAGCAATGACTTAACATTCCAGAGACTAATATTCGATTACTCCACAGGCATGTTTAAGTTGTGTGTTGGCATAATCAATTACCATGCCAACCTTATCACTGTTCCAAAGCCATTACTCTGTCACTATATTGAGTAAAAAATTCTAGAGATGGAAGCCTGCAAGCCATTTCTATCTCAGCGCAGTGAGGCCGTCGGAAATCGACCCTATTTAACCTTGGGCTTACAAGGGCCTTGACACTTTCTCCATTGAGGTAAATAATCCCCTTTCTGTCGTTCGCGCTTAACGTAATCAATCAATTCCCATTTCATATTTTTATCGCAGCACATTGTATCATTTTAATACGAAGAAATTACAATAGTAGCAAAAGAAAGCTTGGTGTGAACAGACAATATAGATAGGCCTTCATACAAATGCTCAAATACGCTCGCGACCAATTTTATATTTGCATACGTTCTGCATGCCAACATAAGAGCATGTGCGCGCTATTTTCATCTGTAGGCCGGTCACTCAGCCTTTCCATCGCCACGCCCCTTTTGTATGCCTTCTCCGTGATGAAACAGACAAATTTTATCACTAATGCAAATTGGAGCTAAAATATAGACATTTTATCATATTTATGCAAATGTAAGTAAGCGATGGCAGAATCGCTTTGTGCTTGACTCACATTTCAAAAGGACGAAGAACATTTTTGGCATGTACAGCTTTTCACATTTGATACAGAACAAGTTTAAAACATTATTGTCACCTTTGTAAGGACGCCAAAAGCCGTGAGTCAACGGTTTTTCTTCGTACGATTTGGATATAACCGGTGAAAAATGTTGCTGTATTTGGTGGCCGGGCTAGCTTTCTATCATAACACAAAGCCCTATAACTTTCATCGTCTTGACTTTTAAATAGGCTGATATATACATATACATATTCATGATGTTAAGATTAAGTATTGCTTTAATTCAGCTCTATGGACAAGAAGCACCTTTTACATAAGATGCCTTACAGCTGGCTTTAAAGCACACTCTCGGGGAATAACTTTGGTTTTAGAATCTTAGGCCAATCGACCGCTACGACTTTAATCAACTTCCACTTCTAGAAATATGAAGAAATGTAAAGTGACCTATGCACACTTCTATTTAACATCTGAAGCCATTCAGCTTTCGTAATCGTGTTAGTATTCTTTTTTAAATTCAAATTGTATTAGTTTCTCCTTGATCAATTTTGCCTTCGTCGATGGGAGAGGATGGTTTGTAAACTTGGTGTGGTCACCTTCTCTTCTTTCCGATTTCTGTGATTAAACATCGAACAGCGCTTCTGCCTGCAAATCTCAGATTACAAAGTTTTACTTCTGTCTACTGTCTATCAACACTTGTGGCTAGTTACAACTTATGCTCTTTTAAAAGATTTTGTTATTCAGCTGTACTTAACATGTGAGGCCACTTTTTCTTGCAACTCGCCAAGGTAAGAAATGGCTTGTGGACTAAGCTTGGTTCTGGGAGCGCTTTTGTAATTAGCAGTTATCTATTGTAGTCACCCTCTATTTTGGATAGAATACACACTGACATGGCCTGGACAGATATGTTCCGTGCGGATCCAACCCCTTGGAGCTAAAAACGGATTTCAAATACCAAATTTTATATTAGGCCAGCGATCGTGTCCTTTAAGTTCTCCGCTACACTGACTTCTGAGCTGCTGGACAATATCTGGACATCCGTCGATAATTAATCTGCGATGATAATTCGGTATTCAAGACTGGGAGGTCTCGTGCGTTGAGCCCACCAGGTTCATAGAGCCGAAATATAATGGTCAGATAGTCGTCCGTTATACCGCGGGAAACTGGCAACCCCAAGGGAATTTTCGATTCGGTCATATCTAAAGAGAAGCCAAAAGCTCGCAGGTCTTCAACGCGAAGTGATCCATGCTCTAGAGCTCAAGTTCTTCCTGCAAGCCTGGTTCGCAACTTGTTAGGACAGTGAAATATTAAATAAGCCTAGGACTGGCCTTATCAAGAATTAAGCGTCGATCAATTACTTAGATGCTCACTGTTGAAAATAGTCAGCATATACTGAGGCTACGAGCGCATCGACATGACGTTGTTGCTGTTTGCTTATCAGCGGTGACGAGTGGCAATGCACCTTGAATCCTTTTATATTTAGTGTATAGATGCTTAGCCTTAGAAGCGATGAAAGCTGTAAAGTTTTGGACGTATGACCTCATCTTGGATAATGTCAAGGCTGGTTTGCCACGAGCCGTAGGTTGATTGGCAGTCAAAGACATTATGTTTCATCCGCTTATCTCTTGACGGAGCTCGAGAAAGTTATAAAAATACCTCATCTAGTAAGTAAAGGCGATACTGGCGCGGACACCGAACCAGATCGATCAAAATTTAGGGCATCAGCTTGTCCGAAATGGGCAGTAAGTGTATCGAGAATGATAGACCACAACTTGATGTGTTGCTTAAATCATTCAACGATAATTGTAGGGAGCAGCATTCGCTGCATGCCGGTGATCGAAAGGGTAAGCTGTAAGCCAAGGCAGTACCCTATCAGTAGTATACAACTCACTTAGAAGCGCTCGATATGGACAATAATCGAAGACGGTCCGAGGTCAAGGCCCCAACTAGCTGCGCTTTTTATGCATGTAAACTGACACATATCCGAGCCGCTGGGAGCTAGCATTTATTTGTACTTCTATTCGCTAAGTGTCAGAATCGACGCTGGGAGTCAATGCACATCGTGTCTTTGCGCGTCGATCTCTTTATTACGAAGCTGGCGATGCATGGCCTTCGTCATGCAGCGCAGGGCATCTTGTGGAAAAGATCTTTGGCAAACATCAGTGATTGACAACAGCGCTCGGCCATTCTCTAAAAAGATGGCTATCAGTGCGATCAAAGGCAAGTTTAGCCTGAAAAAAACCAATTTCTTCCGTGAATGTTCTGCTTATCCGAATGGTAAGTCTTTGGTAGAGCTTAAGGAGATTTGTTATTCCGAATGCATACACGAAGTATTGTATATGGCCTCAAAAAACAGATATATATTAGTCAAAATGGATCTTGAGAGACACAAAGAAAGCGTGTAGTGGATCGTTGTAATTTTTAATTCTGGAGGATCTATCGCGTCCATATTAGGAGAAGACGAGTAGGATGTGGATTTACAAGACCTGAAAGCCGTGTTAAGCGGTATGCGCTGCAAGATTTAATGCTTTGCATCAAGGATTTTAAAGGTGTTGTAACGTTTACAACTTTCGTCAGGACCCGCAGATCGTATGCAAAGACGCACTCTTGACATTTTCGTCAATGATTGGCCAGAAAGCGAAAAGCTTAATGCATACGCTAATGTGGATAAGCTCGAAATAAAACCTTACAGTGGTGGATCTTTCTTGACAAGTACAGTGAGAATTCGACAGATGTGGCTAGGCTACTATCTAGTCATCTTAAGAAGGACAATCATGGTGTAGAAAACTCAACCCAAGAAAACATTTTGTTCTAGAAGAGCTATTTCTAGCCTTACCGGATATAGAACGACCGCTCAGTATCGTCTGTGAAGCGTCTGGTAATGCCGAAGACAGCGTACCGCTCAAGCAGACGCCTAGAGACAAGATCGAGTGATCCCGCCTAACTTTTAGCAGCGGCAAGCTGCCAAGAAAGCTGTCCTGAATTTGACAGAGATTTTTTTGCAATTATGTATGCTTTCGTTGGGCTCAACGCGTGCTTGCTATTCCCTATGACAAATAAAATATTATTTGGATTAGGCGTCAATACGCACTTTAGTACAGCCACGTCACCTATTGCAGCGAACGGACAGGTAAATCTTATTTTCGTCAAAGTGCACCGACGAGGTGAAATACAAGCTAGAATTACAGCTGATGCATTCTCACGCATCTCATTCTACGAGCTAGACTATATCCCACTGTTCTCTCGTTTGTGTTTTGTCGGCGATGTGGTGCATACGCGTGCGATGAAATTAGCAAAGTTCTGCCGAAGGCTTTGAAAAGTAAATGACTCTCAAGACTCAGACAGTAGATTGCAGGCACATACAAGCGCAAATATGCATGAGTTTCAAAAAAAGAGATCCTAAAAACTATTTCTGATAAAAGAAACCTACTACACTCATAATTAAGTCTGTATCCTATATCAGGTTTTCTGCTTCTCCGCCCAGGGATAAGCTCGGTCTAGAGAAAATGTTTGGCTGGCTAAGCTCTCACTCGTGGTGGCCCATTCCGCAGAGGCAGCTCGGCTCATTAAGCAGCTGTGCCTAATATTTGAAGCAGCAGTGCTGTATCGCGACCATGTCTTTGAATAAGGTCGACTTCCAAAGACATTTATCTCGGATAAGACCCTTGATCACCGGGCTCATTTTGCAACAGTGCTCTTAAAATGTTTGATATCAGGTAGGACATGTAAACAGCAACTACGATGATCAGACAGTGCGAGCCGATTGTTGTCGAAAAAACCGTGTACACTGCGTACGCCAAAATAATGGAAGCCGCATATTCCCACTCGTTGGTTTTTACTCGATGCCTTACAGACTTCAACAAGCTTAAATAGCATACTCAAACCTCGCATTCCATGAATATTACCATACTGAGACCTGATGAGGCAACATTTGCTAGTTGTCTTGCTAACAACAGCCGTGATACAATACATGAGCGACTTAGTGCCTTGTGACACATGCTTTATCAATATGGCGGAACTAAAAACAAATTCTAATTAAAAGCAGAGATATCAAAACGAAATGTTCATTAAAATTGGCAGTATAAAATGCTTAAAGTCTACCTACAAAAAGCGTTATCTACTACCCTCGAGTGTAATTGCACCCGCACTTTATTGGACCACTGGGCTCATACTTAGCTTGTGTGCGACTTTATACAGAGATGTGAGTGCAGATAGTTTTTTAAATGGGATTACTCGATTGTATCTTGACGCGGTCAAGGTAGACGTGAGAGCGGCGGCGCCAGGTCATTCGATGTCACCAATAGCCGACCCATCATCTGGATCAGAATTCGATTCTGTGCGTGAGTGGCCATTATCACTGCCTCAATAGGCGCGAATAAAAGAAGGGAAGCGCTTTGTTCTTGAAGCGATGCGACTGTGTGCTTTAGGCTTGAGAGCTGATGTCCGGACAATATCGGAGCTAAGGCCGTCTTGGCGATGACGATCAAGGCCGATGTGCCACTTACCGCTTTATACTCACTAGACGTCAGTACCCTTAACGTCCCTCGGTAAAGACACCCGTCACATTTTTGCACAACTATCACTTAGAGTGCATTCCTGCGCGTCCGTCGTCAGGGTTAAACACAGTATCTCAAGAGACGGAGGAGATCTTTCTTTCCAAAAACTTACAGGAGTCTAAGGCGTACTCATTTTTATTTTAAAGGTTTTATGAAGTGTTAAAGCTAGCTGCACGGCTTATAATACCGAGTACTAAGTCTTCGCTCCCTAAAGTGAACAATAAACCAGTCCGCGCAGAGTGGAACAACAACCCGGCTCTCAAGATCGCTCATGGCTATCGCTGAGCAGCTTTTGAATAAGATTTAAGCTTGTTGTGCGGTCTTTATGTAGTTTCACGAGCCGTGACGATGGCGTTCGTTACACAGAAAGCGAGTCTCTTGCATTAAGATCATCTTGATATACTAGTGATCCGTTAAGACCGTTCATGGTTAATTATGAAGATACACACGAATGTATGATTGCAAGTAGCTCTTGCTCACAAATAGGGTAGTTTAGCTTGGCTGACTTTATCTTCCAACTGATATAGCAAAACAATGATCAATCTCTTTCTCTTTTTGAAACGAGACTTTCCTGAAGACACCCATTTGCATACCAAATAATTAATAAGGTCCAGAAGACTGAGAACAAGATACCACATCAAGCGACATTGAGTTTGGTAAAGCTGCAAAGTTGATTATTCGAAAGATTGATCGCTTCTCGATGACTTTCACTTTTTTTACTATCCCTGAAAATTAAGCAAAGTCCTTGCAGAGCCTTGAGACATAGATCCCAGTACCTGAGGGTCAATTTACCTTTTTACCTGACTACGGTCAATCCTGCGAAACTTATTGAGGCCATTTAAACGGCTATTCGTTTGACATTGTCGGCAGAGCTGGTAGTTGGAAGGCTTGTTCTGCTCTTCATGCCGTTTAAGCGCACATCTAAAGCCGCAGCGTAGTTTACGACATCTTTCTCTAAGCAAGTGCGTAGAACTCGTTGCTGTAAAACCTCACCGCATCCCTATAATTCGAGAGACTTGCTCCATAGGCCGCTAAGACACTGTCAGTCTTCCGCTGAGTCCCATTAGAGTGACTTGATACTCAAAGGACTATCTGTGGTTCGAAAAAGCATTAAACGGAATAGTTGAATCACGCACTTTATGCTTACAGTGTTCCTAACGTAGGTTTGTGCATGGAAGCCAATGACATCTGGCCATTGCGTCAAAGGTGTCTTTTTACGCAACATCGATATCACAGCCAAGATCGTCGCTAATTTTATTTGACGATAGCCGTGCACAATGCGCCAGCTTTCAAGTCTCTTGACCCCGTAAATTGATTCCAAAAAGGAAGACGTACTTGGTCTAATAATGCACGCATAGAGCTGTCTTTGATCCATATTTGAGATGGCTTGCGCCATTTGTGACGCTGGCACCTTTGTTCAAAACTTAATCAAAAATTCAAGCGAAAGTTCGTGCCAAATTCTCTTCGGTTTTGGAGATGTTGCTCTGCACGGAAAAATATGTCCGTTTACTTGCGTCGATTTTCTGACGCCAGCCTATTCTTAAAAGACTCCCAATTTAATCTCGAAGCTCTTGGCTTGCTCAAATTTATACGGTTTGATGACGAGGACGGCTTTGATGTTCTTGTCGTGACAACTCTTCTCTGTAATTGCAGAGAGATATTCGCAGCGACACTACTTGACGCCCATGGTGGCGTTGCTGCTGACACTTGGAACGCTTGCGGCTTTTATTCAGGCGGTTCCTGCGTTGTCCAGAAGCCCATATGGCTGGACGTTGTTCCGGCAAGTTGATTCGAAATGCTTCGAGGTGTTTTGTGTTTCCATGTTTCCTGCACTTCAATCGATGTCTGGATTTTGCTCATGAAGTCACATCAGGCCGGTGTCAAGAACCTTGCTTTGAAGCATAGCAATGACTAAAAATGCTCTTGATACTTAAAGGAAACTACAGCAGCTCTAAGTGCACGATTTGCCGGAGATAATGGACAATGTGGTTGACTTGCATCATCTCATCTTTACCACTTCGAGCAAGCCGCTTTATCAAGTCCTTGGGTGCACCATTCAGAGTGCATTTGTTACCGGTGAAGGCGATGACAAATCTTTTTTGACCAACGAAGTTGAAGTTTTGAGCTTTGGTTCCAAGGATAGCGTACAGAGCACATTAAATGTAAAGATTATCTTCTTTGCGCTTCGGAGCACATTGTAGAGATATGTGACAGCAACTGCTTCATGAAGCTTATTATGTCCACTCGTTGCATTTGCGCTTGCTCTTGTACTTTCACGACATTTTGATTCGGAGCATTGTTTGCGCAATGTCCACATCACATTGGCACTGTCCAAAGCGACTTTCTGGTCTACGAATGTATTCACCCGAGTAATGGGCAAGCTTGCCGTCGGAGGCAATATTGATGGACTCGTTAAGAGGACTCGAAATTTTCGCCTTGATCTTCTTCGTGCATTCTTCCCGGATCGTTTTTCTACTTTACTGATCCCCACCTCACATAAGGATACCAAGTCCTGTAAATCAAAGACGTACATAAAGATACTTTTCTTCGTTCAATTATAACATCCGCATTTGAAGAGCAAACTTAAACGTCTTATGCCCGAAGCGTGTGCGCAGTTTGTAGTGCTCATGTCTTGACCGAAATAATACGCTATAAGTCAACTATAAAGCCACAGTATTGTTTCAGCATGGACTTGCCTAGATTAATTACTCGAGATAAGCGTCAAAAAGCATGACAATTTTTGCTATCACCAAGTAGTGAATAACGGCAAGTGTTGCTCTGGTGCGAAGATCCATAGCTCAATATCTTTGCCTAATCTTTCCTATTTCCGAAAGGACCCTTTATCTTCTTTTTGCCTCATACTGTGACAAGAAGCTAGAAGAACTGGTCTAGCCTGTTGAATTTGGTCTTGTATCTTGTCTCGATATTGCTGTCGTTGCTGCATGAACAACATGATCTGCCCTGCCGCTGCAGATGTATTCAAGTTAGTCCATGAGGTTTAACCTACATCGTCATTGGCACTCGCCGCACCTTGCGGAGTCGGCGTTCGTGTTTACTAGAAAGTCTCTGTGCTTTCTATAAAAAGGGTCAAGTTAGCTATTAAAGAGCTCTCGAACTGGCTCAATACGGTGGGTTAGGATTTCAAATATGTTGTGAACCAAGATTCTGGCATTTGAGTCCTCACCGCCTGGGATTTTGTTTTGGATGAACTGACCAAAGCTAGCTGCTTCGCTGTCGTGGCCTCAAGCTCTATCAAAGCTCGTCGAGCTCCTAGGTACGGTCAGTTACGAATTTAGTGGTGATTTAACATTGCTTTCTCAGCTCATGACTCTTTGTTTTGACCATACGTCGAGGCCAAATAAATCAATTTTATAGCAACGAGTGTTGATCATATTAAGCCGAAAGGAGGACTATTCAAAAGTCAATTCTCGCGTAAGTAGCAGCGGAGCGGTGATTAAGCAAGAGGCAATAACAAAAAACCGCAGACCAACTGAATGGCCTCTCTATATTTGTACGACATAAGCGTCATTCACACTTACCAATCACTTAATCTTACGCTCGTGCAGAAAAGGCAACCCATTGTTAGCCAGTACTTCTTACGATGTGATTTGCAAAAATAACGACAAGATTACTCGCTTCTCACCATGTAGCCATGCGCACTCTTGTCTTAAACTCTTATACTTGATACGACGGCTACCACTATGAAACGTAATCGCGGAGGAAACTTCTTAGGGCGCAGGTTGCCGGCTGTTACTTGGGTAACGAGCAAAGCGAAGTCACAACGATGAAATTGCTGCTGGTTAAAGTCAAATTAAAAGTAAGACTAAATGAAGAGATCTTACTGATTCTTGTCTTGCTCTGGTCTAAGTGGTGGCTCTCAGCCATCTACTGCTATCACTCCAAGGCCTGTCATTCTTCTAAATATCTTCTGTAGAATCGCTACGTAGCTCAAAGTCCCTATGTTGTAGAAAGGATTTCAGCACTTCATCTATTCTTACATATTCTGGATGACTTTCAATTAATAAGGTCTTTTTCCTTCCAATGATTATAAGACGTCTGGACGCATAAGCTCCTTGATTCCTTGATCTGGAAGTCTGCCGCCACATATACCAGTAGATAGTATTAACATACGTCATTCTGACACCGAGAGTATACATTCCTCCGTGCGTTTTGTTATGCAAAAGGCTTAGTGCAGTAGCGTTACTATGCACTTTTTGTCTAATTGAATGGACACGATACATTTCTTAGTACAAATTATGACTAGGGGCTAGCATAATTGGCCATCAGCATATGTCATTCACAAAGTCAAATTACGAGCGAATGAGTAACAGGTGACAATAGATGCTGCAAGTGCTCGCAACACACATTAAAAAAAATTATGCGAGTATCCGATCTCACACTTTTCTTCGTTGTCAAATGCGATAAATACGTAGGGCTACCAATGTGGCGAGCGGCTGAGCTTGTAGTTATTATGGCTCTTGGTGTTAAATGTGCGCAAAATGCTCCCGTGCGTCAGTACAAATTCTAAACTGCTTCCGAGAGAGAAGGTAACAAATTTGAGCGAAAATGAAAGATAAAAACAATTGCGAAGAATGGTAAACATTAGCTTGCGTTGTGAAAACAGCAACGTAATTAACGTCTTCTCACAGACCACTCTTTATTCATATGCTAAGCATTTATACCGGCTTCGGACAACAACAACCATTCCTTCACTTGCCATAACACCAAGCTAAACGTTTGTTTTTTTGTGGGATGATTTTTTTGTCAAGTGCAAATTAGACAAGCGCGATGTGCTTGCACTCAGGCTTAATGATCCGTTGGTTTATCAATTTAGAGCCTTCAAGGCGAGCGAATTTGTCATATACACAAACCTGGTGCCAATCAATCTCACTAGTTTGATTCCTCAACGCAAGCATTTTGTCAGATGTGATCAAGTTAAATCTGAATAGCGTTTGTAGCCTTACCCTTGTGAGTAACTTGATGCCATGCTTTGTTTAAAGTTAAAAAGAGCATCTTCGAATGTCAACGGCTAAGATATGAGGCATAACATACTCCTGACTATCTAACGACTGAGATGTGGGTAATTCTTAACTAACGACTTTTTTGTTAAACGATCAGGTAAACCCAAAATACTTGATTCTCTTGGTTTTTGATTGTTAGCTCCACGTGCACATTATACAGATATATATGTGAAGTTTCAATGCGATCTACCAAAAGCCAAACTCTCGGCCCACACGTCGGCTCCGTTATGAAAAGCCGCCGGTACCTGACACTCACTCTATGAGCCGTCAATGATGTATTTGGCTGCCGAAAGCTATCGGCAACATGACCTTTAGGTAACCAAAACAACATAGTAAAATTGAGCCCGATGACAGTCTATTTAGCGCAGATTATGAAAAGCTATTGTGCTGTCAGTATTCAATTCCAAGTTTTGCAGGACACAATTGTATCCGTTGTAGAGCTTCATCTTATTGATGCCTCTTGGCAAAAGACGGTTTAATGGCGGGAGACCCGCTGGCTTATTCTTACGTTAAATACTTTTTAGCTAGTGGACTAATAAACTGGGTTTAATGTGTGATCGAAGACATGCGGCGTAGTCTACGCGCCGGTCTACACCCGAGTCCAGTATTTCATGGATAAACTTTTGTCTTTCTTAAAGAGCTAATTGAAGCAGTGCAAGCGATAAATGTGCATCTTCGTATGATAAGCGAAAACAAGATACAGGCAAACGTGAGAGAAAGAACTTAAATGTGGGATAACAAATATATGCCAAAAATTTACACTGGACAGGGTAAACTTCGGATCAGCGAACAAACAAAAAAATCAATCCACCGAACTCCTCAAATGGCATCAATCTACGTATGCAATCGACGTCATATATCTCATCTGATAATTTTTGCGGGAAATTTGATCCTCAAAACATGTTTCTCATAAAACTTTTGTAATGCTCCACCACTTCTTTCAGATGTTCATCTTTTTGATAAAGCAAGAAATCACGATGTGCACTAATCATGACCCACATGAACACCACTGTACTTGGCAAAAGTATGAGCGTTATAGTATGTCAAAATTGGTCAACCTAAACTAAGTCTCGTCTTTACACACTCAAACATTTTGCATTCAAAGGCAATGCATCTTTTCCGGCCGAGAAGTTTACGGCTATAAATTTAAAAATTTCCTGAGCAAGCCACAACTTGATCAGTTGCGTCACCGCAAAAGCGTCCTTCCGCTCGAACACTAGTTCGCTAAACTTTCTGCTTCTTATAAAAAGGCATAGCATCCGGATAAGAGCGCCATTTCTGGCACTTCTCGAACTTCTAGGCAAACCGTATCAACATTTGGTGCACACAATAAAAATATGCTTTTACGGGCATCGATCGCGAGCTGATTGGTGCAGTTAGTTTATTCCACAGCTCTTTTAATAGTACAAGTTCTGCACTTCATATGCAACCTGCGGCCTTTAAAATGTGCTTAGGGATAGCGACGTATTTGCGCTAGATTAAATTCTATACACCTGGGTGGGCGCTTTTTTCAAAGCCAAGACACTCTTAAAATCAAACAGCTTTTGGACACCAGATATGATTTATGGATCAATAGCGCTCGAATAGACATGAGTGCATTGAGATGTTCAAACCATCACCTTTACCACATGATTCTTTTTTATAACCGAAATAAAGTTTTGATCGTATTGAGATTTATTAGACCACCCATTCTGAGCGCTTCTGACACTGTGTAAAGATTCTTGAATTGATTTTTTTAGCGAAGCCAAAGCACGCACCTAGTTACGTTTGCAAAATCGACTCTCTCATTACTAAATATCGCTTTAAGATCTGGATTGTGGTGGTGAAGACTTCCATTAATACTTGACAATAATCAAATTCCACATCATATCTCTTGCAACGCGAGTAGCGTTTATTTTTTTTAGCTACGTAGACATACTTACAATGTACCTGAAATGTCTTTTCTCGATTTCCTCAATTCTTCTTCCGACTTTGGCTACATCCTCAAGCAAATTGTCTCAAAAGGTCGCTTACCTTTGAAGTCGGTTAGACATTTTCTTCCTTTACAGGCGAGGTCATGAGGGGTTTACTCTCAGTCGGTAAGTCGGTAGTCAGGCACAAAAAGAGAGATAACTCTTGTTAGAGTCTTTATTCTTATCTTTTTCATCGTAAAAGGCTGGCGAGTGTCTGATGAAGCGCTTTGAGTGTTTCTTGTTTTGCTTATCTTGAAACGTGAGGGCCTTCAAGTGACCGTGGGAAGAAAATTGTCTATGCGGTGGCAGTACACAAGGTGTCACAAGTAGCTGATTTCTAGCCTTCTTTGTACCACAATGAGACGCTTAATTAATTCGGTAAATTCTAAAGCCTTTTTTAGAGCGTGCCTGCCTTGACATGGCACCCAGTAAATTGTCATGATTACTAGTGGAAATGCTTTGCTGGTCAACCTAGAGTCGTTCGATCTATCCTGATCTTATTTACGTGTTGTATCGAGACCTTCATTTTGCAAGCCACTAATAAGTGCTTTTTGGGATCCACGCTATGTTCAAAGCGTTATTTTGTCTCCTTTGCTAGCTGAATCTAGTTGCAAACGACCGTTACCACTATATATGGAGCTATGCTACTTCATTTACGTGATTTAATGACGTCGCCACGTCAACCTCCAAGAATCTGCCACTTTTTTTATTTTTTCGGGTTTAAATATATCCAGACCTCTTAACGGCATAGTCCGTCGCAGAATAATGACATGTGGAGTTGTCATTAAAGCCTAATCTAAAAGAGACTAGGTAGATAGCATCGATAGTCTCGCAATGGCGATAATTTAGTACCATGGCTTTAGACCACGGCATACTTCTCGTTGCCAAAAACTGTCAATGCATTTGTGCCGCTTGAGTTTAACTTCCACAGATGGGCTAGGTTGGCTTTGCTAAATTCGAAGCAATTTTATTGGGCAGTCGAGCTATTATTGACGTACTTTCTGTGGTATTTCGTACAGCAACAACTAATCTTTCCTTGTCGACCACATTGCTAGTGCGAAACGTCTTATGATGAAAGAGCACCATTTTTTGAGACGAACATTTCAAGGGCAAAGCTATTGTGGTGTTTGCCAGATGCACATTTATCATTGTCTAAGGTTCTTTGGCTTTTATAATTTCTGAAAAGATAACGGCTCAGTTTGTGGACCTCCCTCGAAGCAGGTATGTATCATGATTACTTGGTCACTGTAGACACTACTGCTTTCCTCTACAACAGTTATGCTGATCGAGACTTAGCTGAAGCAGCGAAGTAACATGACCTGTCGCTCAAAGTCCTTTGCGCCGGCAAGTGTTTTATTTGAGACAGCATAGAGAATATAGTATGCATGTGGCAGTAATCTCATAAAGGCCGGCCACAATTTACATTGTAAACAACTTCATACAAGAGCACTTTAGGCTCGATCCATCAGTGATCCAATTGCAGAGGCTGCAGACATCGGTGCCTGGGATGCTCTATTCAAAGCTCTGAGCACCCTAGATGTGCAATGGGTGTTTTTGTCTCAAAGGCAGTCACCTCATAAGATTTATTAGTTGTATTTTGTCCGGCACGAATTGCGCGTCAGTCATGTGAAGAAGGGCGCACATTAAATGTCAAAGCCTTATCGGTAAACAGTCCCCTTAAGTGGGGGTGATGCTGATTACAAGCACTACCGGGTGTGATGGGTCACGCTTTACATTACATAGAGGAAGCGTGCAAATATATATATACTCCACGGCTTTGGGTCAGACCTAACTTTAAAAAAATGCGTGAGACTGTACATAGAGTTCTGATGTATTGTATACGATCTTGTGTGATTTCAGATTTGATAATCGATTGAATACGAGAAAGTAACGACTTCATCTACAGACATATTAGTTCATTATGCAATAAATGGCCGGCATTTTAATATGAAGGCTTCACTGCTTAAAGCAGACCGCTAAGAAATGAAAAGCTCAATTTTATGCAATGAAAGTAGTAGTGACGTTTTAAATTTAAGATTAAAGTGATGTAAGTAGTGCTGTATTGCTTACTTATTAATCTAAGGCCGCCATTACAGCAAAAAACGTCAGTATTTTGGAGGGAAATGATGTTGCGGCAAACACTATAGCATCTAATGGTAATATTATAGTCTGACTCTACGTACTGCTGACATACGTCTAAGTTTGTCATTGAAATGACAATACTGACCACAACTTCGATACTGGCAACAGCACTTGGTACACAGTTTTTGTCCCACCCATTAGCTTCTATATTTAGGTTATAGTGCCACAATGAGACATACCACGATACGTATAGCCTGACGGAGCTGTCGCTCTCAAGCCTCGCAGCTGTTAAGAATAAGTCTTGAGCGATCAGTATTTAATAGTCTTGTTCTAAACCGCTTATCAGTCGGCCGGCACCTAGATCAGACCAACATTTAACTGGGAAAAATGTTCAAAAATCAGCATGCCAGTGGTCCTGATAGCCATCGATCAGCAGCAAGCCAGATGCGATTATGTTGCTGTATAAAAATGCTAGATGACCGTTCCGCTGTTTCAACAGCTTGCTCTTATGTCGCAGACTAAGAATTTTTTTTATTTTCGCACGTCGACTCAGTTCAAAAATATTTCGATCGGCAAAACCTTCTTCAAGTATCTATCACCCGGCTACAAATGTATGTATACGTTAGCATCAATAAAACTCTTATATCGGTAGAATTCTGGATAAGTGACTTTATCTAAATGGGGTGAATTCTTTCAAAAGCACCACTTTGAGTTCAAAGCTCATGCTATTATCTACCTCCAGACACGATTTATGTTTACAACACTTAAACTTAATTTTTTCTGTGGAAGCATTAGTATGGATCATGTGTCATGCTCGCGATCTCTTATCTAATCCAATGAGCAGTTTCGACTTCTTTTTTTGCTTGCGCTGTTGCCCTACCCCATAGCCTGAATTTGAAGGTTAACTTTGCTGTGTCAGACAATCATTCATCCAATCGGCTGCATTCCATCTGTCATGCATTGTGGCCAGCTTTCAATGTAGCTTAAAATGCCATGAGCTGTCCATGTGAGGTCGACGCAGGTGCATTTTCTCTGCTTAGCATGTTGCCATAATAAAGATTGCTCAGCATGTGTGAGGACGCGCTTTCAAAGTTCATAGCAATGTGAGCCACATCTAATCGAACGCACAAATTTCTCGGCATTCAAAAACATGGTTATCCAGGCGTCTTGATTATTATTATGATAAAAACCTTCTTTGAGGTCTTCTTTGTTCTTCAAGCAAAAATTTATGCCCTTGTTTATACGCGTATTGCCTCTTCAATTTTTATAAAGGTGTTCGACTTCCGAATACTTTTTTACTTAAAAGATCTGGCAAGCCAATTTATTTTAAGTTCCGTACATTCGGCAGACTGTCCAACAAGCCGTTCGAGCCTCGAAGACGACATCCGATACGACGGAGACTACTTTTTAATCATAACACCTAGAGCGTGTTTGCCAACGCATAGCTAAACAAAAGGAACAATTAAAGTACCTAGAATGCGCTTCGCCTTAACTATTACGTGATAAAACAGGCTCAAGTTTCGTGCCCTACATGCATCAACAAAGCTGCTCAGCTGCGTCTCTAGGCGTCGATCTGATTGCAATTGTAGGGCATATCGTTACTTGAGCTCCGATACCTCGCTTGCAAGGGTTTGGGGATGCGAGATAGGATACCTGATGATTTTGTTGTGTGACCGTACCAGCGTGATAACTTGCTTTTTGGAGACCTTGGCATTTTCATCCACTATCTCACGAGGGTGTTTTTTACATGGTGAATGTGGCAGGACTTTTTACAAAGGTGAGGGAGACAAGGTGTTTATAGAAAATTGATGTGTGATTGCTCCCTTTTTGAGGCTCTGGATGATGCATACTCGCATGTACAGTGCCCAGAAAGTTTGTTGTCGCACTTCTTAACAGCGCAAGCCATTTAGCACCTTCAGCAAGGCAATGCAAGTTCTTAACTTGCCATCCTCAAGAAAAGCAAAAAACCTTCACGAATTGCACAAGGTACTTCAACAAGGGCCCGTCTTAGCGGTATGAAGCCGAGCACGTTAACAGCATCAGATTCCGCGTTAAGTGATTTCCTTTTATTCATTTTAGGTATATTCAAATGAGTTCACCACCTCGCTACAAGGTCGTTTTCTCTATACAGAATGAAGTTGACACATGACTTGCCATTCAATCTGTTGCTTTTCACCTACATATTCCATCTGGTAAAAATTAGCTCCGTGGCAATGCTTGGTTGTCGTCTTATTTGGTGGTCTTGACAATTTCAAATCAGCTCAAAACGATTATACATTAATTATTGCGAGATTATCAACTTATAATGGATCACGACACCCATAGATACGAAGTCAGTGTAAAGTGATCGCGTGACCAAATCACAATTATGCATTACTAAAGGCTTACATAATACGATACTTAGTTATTCCTGATAGTTTCTTGTGCCGTACATAACGACTGAGGGCCACACAAATTATTCTAGGGCCAATAACTGCTACTATTATTGTACACTATGAAGATTATGCTTCGAAAAAGGTTGGGGTGACGCCCTCCTTCCAAGCGCGGGGGGCTAAATGCTCGCGCGCTTCGGGCAGGTGCTCTCGGGCATCTGCAGGTCTCTAACGAGTCTCACCCTCGACGCGACGGTCTCCAGCACCAGGGCGCCACCTGGGCTCTTACCAAGTCAGAGCTAAACAAAATAATGGAAGACCGTCACGACCTCGGTGCTGGCTGCACTGCCCGCCGAACGAGACCCGACGTATGCGGACACCACTCTATGCCGTGGACTAGCCAGACTGAGCCTAGCACGTGCATAACTTGGCAACGCGATAACGTAATACAATACAATACAATATGAAGATCATGTGACACGATATAACACGGTTACCAACCCTATGCAGAATCGATTTTACTTTCGCTTTTGATTTTTCTCGCCGAAATTGAAGCACTTACCGCGGGTGCTTACGCAGCGCACTTATGCTTACAATTGCTTGGGTTTAAAAATTAAATCCGATAAAGCAGTCAATTGTTTTGTGCATCATGGTGATTCAACTTTCACTGTAGAGCTTTAGACTACACAACTTACCTGTCGTTGCATAAGATTTCCTAAAAAAGGAAGACCACTCGGTAACACTTTGAGCCCGCAATAGCAAACGCCAGAACAGCAAGCAGGAACGGTAAGCACGACCTGCTAGCTGCTTAAAAAAAACAGAAAGTGGCTTCCATGCATCCAATCGTAATTACAGTGCCGACATACTGTAAAACGATTTGAGGTGATTATGCCCTTCCTTCGCGTCTGTCCGCGGCAGTAATTACACAGTTTAAAAAAGTATACAATAGCTCGTTAAAGTTCTTCCAGCATCGCTCACTCATTAATTCTATAGTGTACATTTCTTCAATTCGCATCTGCATCAGTTTTCAAAGCCTTTTAGTTCTGACAGGTACGGCGGCAAGCCGGCGAACGATGAAACAAAGTTGCGACACTTGTAACTGAGAGTAAGAGTCTCTTTTTTTCGTTACAAGATTGGGTTCGGTGAGACACTTCTGGTCCATCTTTACGGAGGTCATTTGCGCGAATGATTTTGCCATTACACACGAACTCTATATTAATAGCCACAAACTTTTCGAAACTTATTAATTTTTAGCTTAATTGTTGTATCCTCTTCGACAGACTTCCCTCGCAAATTACACAGATACTCAGCCGTGTATTATACTTGGATGCTGTCCGCTAAAGCGCACGTGACTTGTTTCGGACAAGTAAAACAATTAACAGCCGCTTTCAAGCCTGTAGGGAACAGAGTGATAAAGCCGTTTGTAAAAAGAACTCAAATTTCAGAGTGAAAATGCATTGAAGCCTGACGTTAACGCCTTCGAACAGAAGGCCGTTGAAGCGGTCTAGAATACTAAGCGGGATGCATATAAGTCCTTTACCTCTAAAGCGTTGTCAGTCCGAACAGTAGATAGCATTTAAATATACAGCTCACCATCGCAGCCTGTATTAAGAATTCGCACCGAATATCACAAGTGCAAACTGCATTTAATAAGCGCACCGAACGTTCCATGTGCCGCGTCGATGCAGCCAAACAAATAAATATGACATGTGCCTCGAGCGATGCAAGCGATTCAAGTGTGACTTATATTAGATAAATAGACTAAATTTGTGCAGCTAGCTTAGAATTGTTTCTACAACAAGCTGAAATGTTGACACGCAGACCTAAAATCAACTATATGCATTACATTACATGGCCGAGAGCCCAATACTTTTAGTCCACCTCGTTGCAATACATAACTGAGAAACCAATGATTTTTATAGTCCAACGCCATGAGACAAAACTACAAATTATTATATGACGGGGTACTATAGAGTACCTGATCGCTGTCTCTGAGGATGTCTAGGGGTACGCTAGATGCTCTTATATGCGAAGGAAGGAGCGGACGGTATGACATAGACGACACCATCATTCAAACTCACAGCGATAAATGCAATATTGGACGTGTGGAAAACAAACTGTCGAACGCGATCAAAGGAGCATACCCCACTTCTTCCCTGTCAAAAGAATCAGAAAAAGCGGATAAAGAAGGAGCGCAAGCGCTCAAAATGGTGGCCATTTCCGTGATAGTAGTCATCTCACTTCATGACTTAATCAATAAGAACGACCTTTTCGAGACGAATACCAGTATATACCGACCCCAAGAAATTCCGGCACGTACTTGTGAGGCAAAGTGCTGTGTGAAATACCTGAAGTGCCCCAGATTGAAACCCACGATTTGCACAGAATAAAACACACAGGCATTATATTCATGAATTCATGAGATGCTGCCATAAATTCATGTGAGCCCATGCGAATGTTGCGTGAGGATTATGTATTGATCTCACAGATTAAAAAAAAACCTTCCTACGAATAGGGCCGTCGTATATGCCACATCTGTTGGATTTGTGAGTATGTGAGTATTTTTAATTGCCCTTTTTTGGCCAGTCCATATAGCTGACTTTTGTGGGCGTCACGAAAAAGCAAAACATATGGACTAGCTAGCACGAAAGACAAAAGATATGGACTGGCCAAAAAAGAGTATTCCGTATCACACAAATCCTACAGATGTGGCATGTACGACGGTCCTTCTCGTAGTATGTTTTTCTTGGTAAAAATTTGTGAATTTAATACAAAATACTCACGCAACATTCGCATTTAGAGTTACCTGATGCGCTGTGGAAAACCGGCTTTATACCGGTATAGACCGCGTTCTGTTAGCTATAATGCCTGTGTATGATACTCTACTCCAAAAGGTGTCTCACACAGTTGGAAATTCCTGGGATCGGTATATACTGGTAATCATTTGTTCGCTGCAGCGAAAAGGTCATTGGGTCATCAAAATAGGATTAAATTTATGACTACCACCATTTTAAGCGCTTGCGCTCCTTCTTCATCCGCTTTTTTAATTCTTTGATAAAGAAAGAAGTGGGGTATGCTCCTTTGATCGCGTTCGACAGCTTGGTTTCCACTCGTCCAAGATTGCGTCCGTCGCTGTAGGTTTTAACCATGAGCGGACGAAACGTGTTATCTATGTCACATCGTCCACACTTTCTTCGCATATAAGAGCATCTAGCGTACTCATACCAATCCATACTATTTCATTAAAGGCAGTGTTGCGATAAACGAGTGCATAAATTGTGCTTTTAGTCCTCCACCAAAGACGCAGAAAGGCAAACACCAACAAGCCGAGTCGTGGAGCGAGCCAGATTCCCACAACGCGGGCGGCGCCCGTCTGACTAGATAATAGGTTCAGTAAAAGAGTTTTTGTAAGCAAATCCGTATGGACGAGGCCTATACCGGCTTTGGAGTCTAAGCTTCATATGTCGTCCTGCAAAGTTCAGCTGTGGCTTTGGACACGACTTGCGTCACTCAATTACAGCCTTGCGTCTTACCCAAGCAGCAGGTTCAGATCCTAAACAAATTCTCCATTTCGCATTTCGATTTGAAGAATTTCACGTGCTCAGCGAAATGTACCAGTACACCTGCCCGATACTCTTATCGGTTACTTAAGGTTTTCGCAACCCATGTCGACGGGTCGTGTGAGCCGATCCACTAATAATATCTTCCTAATCACAAAAGTTGAAGGCTACCAAACAGACTGATGTTGTAGCCTCATTTCAAAATTTGTCTTGAGCTGCATCCATCCAACACAATGCGTTGGTACACTCGGGGCTTAATAGTAGCAGCGCTGGTCGCAGCGCTTGCATTGACTGCTGTAGCTCAAAGTGGCTCGGGCACAGCGGTAACGTGCGAATCCTCGCAATATGTCGACAAGGTCTCTGGCGACTGCGTCAACTATAGCGATCAAGGTGAGAAGGCTGGGGCCGACTACGATCAAACTGTCGATTCAGGAAACACGGCTTGGATGCTAGTGGCCAGTGCTATGGTAATGATCATGACACCGGGAGTTGCTTTCTTCTACGCCGGCCTTGTGGGTGAAGGAATGGCGTCCAACACCATCATGATGTCATTCGTCAGCATGGCCTTGGTGTCTATTCAATTTTGGGCATTTGGCTACTCGGTGGCTTTTGGATCCGATGGCATGTTCGGGTGGGCAGCGTACAACAATGTGGGGGAGACTCCGAGTGGCACGTACGGTACTCAAATTCCGCACATTTTGTTTGCGCTCTTCCAGACCCAGTTTGCTATGATCACGCCGGCGCTACTCAGCGGTGGCATCGTCGGCCGCATGAAGTACGGGACTTTTCTACTCTTTATTCTATTGTGGACGACGTTCGTGTACGACCCGTTGGCTCATTGGATGTGGTCGTTACAACTCGATGATTCATGGGCAATCTCAAGCATGGGATGGGAAGGGAAGATGGGGTCCATCGACTTTGCGGGTGGTACAGTCATTCACATTTCCAGCGGTTTTGGTGCTCTCGCTGCTGCTTTATTGGTTGGCAAGCGGTACAACCACAGCGAACCTGTGAAACCACATAATGTACCCCTTGTAATGATCGGAGTTACCCTACTGTGGTTTGGCTGGTTCGGCTTCAACGCTGGTTCGCAGGGTGCAGCGGATGGCATTGCTGCCACGGCTGCTATCAACACGCACTTGGCTGCAAGTGCTGGTTTTCTGACGTGGGCTGGTCTTGAATTTGCTGTTTTTAGAAAGATTGATCCATGTGGGGTTGCGACTGGGGCAGTAGCTGGCTTGGTTGCAATTACACCAGCCTGTGGTTACGTGTACCCCTGGGCGTCGATCCTTTTTGGCATAGTGGGTGCAATCACGGGTTTTGCTGCCATCATGATGAAGAAATTTCTACGCTACGATGACACCCTTGATTCTTTTGCCATTCACGGCTGCGTTGGCGTCATTGGTGGTCTAATGACGGGTCTGTTTGCCACGACTGATATCAACCCGAACATTAAAAATGGTGCCTTTTATGGAAATGCTTCACTATTTCTTCACCAATTGGTCTCACAGTGCGTAGCCGCAGCGTACTCCTTCATAGTGACGACAATTATCTTGTTCTTGCTCAAAATTACAATCGGTATACGCGTGGATGGGGACAAGGAGGTTAATGGTATCGATGTCAGTTACCATGGTGGTCTCGCGTATGACAATTGCAGGACCAATGAGAATACGTCAAAGCCTGAAACTAGGGGATCGAGCGAGTTTGCTTTGATGGGTGGTGCCGCTCATTGACTGTTAAGGAGAATGAACAGACTGAGAACAGATACGTGGAGTAGTAACTTTACATTTGACACAGGCTTTCCTATATAAACTAAAACATATAGACGCCTTGTCATAATGATGAGAACAAACTCACCAAAAAATTGTTTTGCCAAAATTGTATTTGTGAAGTCTGAAAAGCTTAAGCCAACGACCATTTCAAGAGCAAAGTACAAGATAACCATAACTTTAGCTTGCATGTGCATCCCTGCTAAAAGGCAAAATTAAAGGAGCTCACTGTAAACATATAGCACGCGCGCAAGGCGTAAATTACTTCAACACGATGTCAGACCCACTCATTGGCGTATCCGCGACGAGCGTACTGTGGACAGACGTAATCCCACATTTCAAATTCGTCGCAGTCTTGACTACTCCTGTTTGAATCGTTGACGTGATTGATGCAAGGATCAAAGTGACTGTCGCTTGCACCACTCGCAACTTCACTGGTGTCTTCTGATCCAGTAGAATTCGTGTCTAAAGAATCGCTGTTTAGTGGTTCCTCCACTTTTTGTGCTTTGCCAACAACTTCTTTTGGGTAATGAGGATGGGGTGATGTAAAATAGTCGCAGCAATTGGGTATCACACAATGTGCAGGAGCCGTAAGTCGTAGCTTTGGAAGCGTTTGAGTTGTAGGCGGTTTCGGTGAAGAATCAGAGGAGCATGGGTGTTCTTCGACTTGGTTTCCCACCGACAATTCGGCTGACGCCGATGATCTATCGCGGTTTACCGATAATGTATTGCACTGCGAGAGATTTGGTTGCTGTTGCTGAACTGACGTTTCCAAGTTGGACATGGCGGTGTTGTGTGGTGTAGATGCTATCATGTTCTTTTCATTTTCCTGTTTACAACCATCGCACTCATCCTCTCTCGAAATCAGTGTCGCTTTCGATGATGAATCCACAGAGGCCTGTTCCGAGCCGGAAGACATTTGTCAGTGATCAAGCCGCGCTTCCACCTGTCGCTATTGACGCAAGTGTATATTTGCCAAATGGCTTTACTCAGTGTCCAGCATTGTAAACGACAGCCATGTAATGCGCTCCGACTTTGTTCAACAATTTGACGAAATCGATAGTTTGGCTGCTGCATCGGAAAGTTCGCCACGATCGTGTTTCTGTATGTATAGTAAGTATGACACAAAAGTTGCGTACGCCGTCAAGTGCAGTTTCAGTGAGCTTTCATACAATCGATACATTTATGGTCGTGTATCGCTAAGCTCCAGTGAATGTCCTTCTACTCTTAGAATCCGTTGCATCGTCCGCATTGAACACTTCACAACATCTACTTACACTTTAGCATAGTAGACCTCGATTTCTTAGCTTCATTCCGCGAGTTATCTTAAATGAAAGGACCGACATTTGACCAACGCAGGGCTGATTTAACAAATGGGTCGTAGGCTAGCCAGAAATGTCAAGCTGTTTTCAAAGAACGTCTCGACTTTATCAATGCATGACAGAGCAATACTTGAGAAGCGACATTCTGCACGTTGCAAAGGTCCCTTATTCATGGCTATGGATGATTTTGATTGTTATGCGTTGCGGTACGCGTCTCTTCGATTTAGTAAAAGTAACGATGCAAGAGCTCATTTATGTAAGTAACATTATCCTGCGGTTCGAATTGCGTAAATTTATGCGATTGCGGTTCCTATAAATATGCATGCTCAGAAACAAATAAATATGTTTATAACTCTGGGATGTCACCTAGTACGATTGCATATATAACATAAAGACTAGACTCAGTCATCTAATTTGGAAAGGCCACGAGCTCCGTCCACTCACTTCTCAGCTCAGGTCCACGGCATATTTATCCGGTCTATAGCATTAGCTCAGGTAGGTGACGTCTCTAAGCTACATTGCTGGTAACAAATCTATACAAAATTTTGCTTGTTAGATGCCCACTGTTATGGAAGATGCGAGCAACAAGGCGCGCAAATGTATTAATAATCCGAAGATGTTGATCACGTACATGTGGTTTACAACAATGCTGATTGGTTTCATGTACGCAATTGCTGCCATCGTCGCGGCCATTAACAATAACGGTGAAGGCGAAAGCGACTCCAAGTCGTTGGGTTTTGTGGGTGTTTGGGCCATGATCCTCATCGTGGCGCTGTCTGTCGGAGGCACAATGGTCATGCGCAAGTACCCGACACCGCTGGCTGTGGGCTTTCTTATCGGTGTCGTGTTAATGATGTCGCTGCAAATGTTCTCTTTATCAATTATCTTTGCGGGGGCAGCCTATTTGGCTCGCATTGAGCGGGCCAAAGGCGACGAACACACCAATGTGCACTCGAACGAAGCCGGCTCGGTCTTCTCTTTTTTCATGTTTATCTGCTATGTAAGTACAACACTTTACTATTCATTTCGAATGTCTTGATATTAAGTTTGTGAAAATATTAGTTGGCTTTCACTGTTGTGCTGGTTCGCCATCGCAACATTGTGATTAAAGAAGGCGTTAAGCTTGACCCGAATGCCATTTCCGGCGATATTGCTAAGAAATCGGCCGGCACTAGCGGTAACACGACCACAGCTATCTCTCCCCGTATCATTCGCATGGACCAGGATGTAGCCAAGTCGTTGGTTCCACCCGTCAGCGTCTAAATGCGTGCATTAACAATAGCAAATATTTTATAGGAGGAGGTCATCACGATATTCAAAGCGTATATTTTTGCATTATACTTAATGAGTGATTCTTGAGGGAGCTAGTTACCTGTACAATCAAATAACTTTACGACGAAATTATTATAAGACTTTCCGCCATCAACCCCGAACGTCTACAGCTATGAGTTTTCAGATCGATACCATTAGGGCCGGGTACAACCACTTCCATCTATATGATGATAATGAGTCTCATAATAACTATGCGATGACAGAGACGGCACCAACTTCCCTCAGCCGGGCCAGACTGTAAACGTTCATTACGTCGGCACGCTGACTGACGGGTCCAAGTTCGATTCGAGCCGCGATCGCGGTCGTTCGTTTCAATTCCAATTAGGCGCCGGTCAGGTGATTCGCGGCTGGGACGAGGGTGTTGCAAAGATGAGTAAGGGTCAGATTGCTAAGCTCACGCTGCCCCACGAATACGCTTACGGCGAGCGTGGCCACCCGCCCGTGATCCCGCCAAAGGCTACCCTCATTTTCGAGGTGGAACTGCTGTCATTCAATTAGACAACGTATATTTGTTCCGATGAGCTTTCCTTCAGACACATAGTCATGGATCTTGTAGCTGTAGGCAAAGAGCCATGAGTGCAAAATACAACCAGTACGCGATCTTTGGATTCTTTACCACAAGCTTTATTTTAAGCTACGTTTAGTAATACATCTACAGATTGGCAAAATCCACTGCTCGTTGATTAATAGAGTAGTAGAGACGGAAGTTAAGGAGTGTCTGACCTGAGGAACTATTTTAAAGCAACTATTGTGCACTTACGATCGGTGCACTTAGTGCATTTTACGCATTTTTGCTGCGAACGATATGTGCGAGCCCTTGATATAATGCAGTGAGACGCTGTATGTAAATTGCTTACCGTGGAATTGGTGGTGAAGGTATCCTGCTACCTGATTCTCAAAACCTTAGAACCTTTGGTAGACGACGCACTATGCTCGGTGTGCGATCAGCCACATACTTACATATACATAATTGTAAGAAAAAAATAACATTGTTTTGTTATTATCAAAGTGCAGTACAGATGGACTTCGTCCAGCTGTTGCGCGAGGAACGGCGTCGTGCATACGGAACGACTGCGTCAACCTGCCTTTTGAGCTCAGAGTCAAAGCCAGCAGCTATTGGCAAGATTAACGAAGGTCCTTTGCTGCAAGGGCGACTTAAAGTTTGGACGAATAGGTGAGAAAGCTTGACTTTCCGAAATGATGGAGTATTTCTCATATAGAGCGATTATTAGATCCAAGATTGACATAAACGAATTTCAAGTAAGACCAATTCCTGGGGTGTTCTACATTCCCAATTGGATTACGCCAGACGAAGAGGAGGCAATCTCAGAACGGGTGTATACCGTTCCCGATGACAACAACAAATGGGTAAAACTCAGGCATCGTAGGCTACAAATGTGGGGAGGAGAAGTCAAAATACCATTCGATCGTCAGCCGCTGCCTCAATGGTTAGAGCAGATCAGCCAGACGCTTGTGGATATAGGCGTCTTTACTCCAGACCAAAAACCCAACCACGCTTTAATCAACGGTAAGTTTCCGCAATTTCAAATGCGACCAATATTGACGTTTAATTTGGTATTTCTCCACAGAGTATGACGTGGAAGACTATATTTTACCACATGAGGACGGACCTGCGTACCATCCTCTGGTATCCATTATCAGCACTGGGGCTGAATGCCGTGTGACGTTTGAACCGCATCGTGCCTTGGCGTCGTGTGACAGCGGGACAACATTCCAGCGCTTTGCGTTTCAATTACAACGCCGTAGTCTATTAATATTCACGGGAGAGGCGTACACTGGCTACTTGCACAGCATTGACAAGATCCAAGACGATTCACGCATTTCGCTCACGATGCGCCACGTTGCGCTCTAATAAAGATAAATATAGTAATCAAGACATTCAAATGCGAAAAGTTTGATCCAAGCGCGACCGTTGAAAACGTTGCACATCTGCGACGGTACTTTGATTTGACGCTTTTGAAGATAGCTCAGCTTTGTGACAATGGTAAGGTCGCCAATGACAGAATTCTCTTCATTTGCCACTTTGCTCGCACTTCGCAACAAGTATCTTTAAATGACGGGAATCGAGCACTGTTCGATGCCGAAGTCAGACCATGTGGAGAGAGGGTGGAATGATAAAAGCAGCATCATGACCGGGCGAGTTCATAATTTAGTGACAAGCAACGAAGAGGATCTTGACATTAAAAACTTTCGCCGTCCTTTCCCGTCGTTTGTGACGCTAATTAGTCCAATGAAGATGCGGGTTTGTGAGGTATTTTGGTAGGTTTTCTTCTACTTGTTATTGAAGCCAAAGCAAATTTACAAGCTGACAAGGTACTTCATTATTCTTTTGAGTAGGCGCCGGGTGCATGTACATTTCATTTGCTTCCCTTCAGTCGAAACAAAGCAAACCTCGACCGTGCTGTGCATTCGTCGCCGCCGTCATCATGGAAGCTGTGTACTTGCCATCTCTCTGGATCGTCGACTGCACCCTGTACGCTTGTTGTCGAAACAGAAGAAAGAATCGCGCAAGTTGAGGATTGGCTTTGAGTATGGCTGGCACGCAAAGCGGTTGTGGCTTCGTGCGCCAAATGCTGCAGTTTACGACCAGTGGATGACTGTCATTCGAGCGGCATTTGATGTCACTGATCTTGGTTGCTATAACGAGGACTGGGGTGAGAAATGGCGAGAATCGAGCTCCATTTTAATGATGGAGACGGCCACTATGAGTGAAGTCGGCAGCATGGACCGCATTAGTCTCGACTCGTACGTCAGAACTACTTCCAATAGCTTTCAGTCGGATATACCTGACGAAGAGTGGACTGCACGAGATGACGTCGGGACGCACGAATGGTATGAATTACGTAAAAGCCAATCCGAGAAATCGGACGCTGCTGTTCGTCCGTACAAACTTACCTCCCGTCTGCAGCCGATACATGAACGACCTTGTCATCAAAGCATACAACGTTGAGTTATATTGCAACCTGCACATAATTACACTGTTCAATAACAAAGATTTGCCGACACACATGCTTGATCGTGTTTAATCGTCTGTACTGCTATTGCATCTATACTGACTTGACACACTCCAGTCATTTGTCTACATGATTGGCAAGTAAAGTGGTTCTTCCTGCACAAACGGCAGCGCCGCAATCTTCTGGCACATAGAACTCACTTTAGACAAGAGCGACGTCTCTGTCGTGACGACAAATTGCACGTTTGCACGGTCAACGATTGGAGCTTGCAAGATGGAGTAGATGGACACCCCGCTCTCTTCCGCAAGTTGACCCACGTGCCGGATGACACCCAGACCGTCAATAATTGTAATGCGTACGTAAAAGTGCGCTTCGTAATCAGGTTGCAACGTAAGAGGCACTGACGCCTTAAACGGATCGGGCGGGGCGTCACCACGTGCCAATTGGACAAGGTCGTTCAAAATTGAATTGGCCGTTGGAAAACGACCAGCCCCCGGGCCAACGTACGCACTACTTTCCAAGTTACTCGACCGCACGTTTACGAGATTCGTTGCACCGCTGATACTCGCAATAACATTGCTTCGCTTGACGACAACAGGTGACACATATACGGTCACTTCTTGCGCCTTGCCAGTCTCTTTCTCAGCCGGCTTGAGCAGTTTGGCCACCCAAGCAATTTGATTGTACTATTCATCATCTTGGCATACTCAAAATCGGCCGCAGAGATGCGGGAGATCCCGACTGTCGGAATGTCGGTCGGATTGATAATGCCGCCAAATCCTAATTTGGCCAAAATCGCAATCTTGGATTGGACATCAAAACCATCCACATCGGCACTAGGGTTGGCTTCAGCGAACCCTAAGTCTTGGGCTTCTTTAAGTACCGCCTCATACGCCACACCTTCGGCTTCCATCTTCGATAGCATGTAATTGGTCGTGCCATTCATGATCCCAGCAATCTCGGTGATCGTGTCGGCGTTGTAAGCATTCTGGAGTGTGTGAATGATGGGGATGCCACCCGCTACTGCGGCTTCGTATCCAAATTGCACGTTGGGATGGTTCTGTAAGAGCTGCACAATCTCGGGCATACAATTCGCAACCAGCGCCTTGTTCGCCGTGATCACGTGCTTGCCAGCCTTAATAGCAGCAAAAACTACGTCTTTGGCGTCTTTTACGCCACCCATGAGTTCTACAATACAATTGATGCTCTTGTCCTCGAGAATGTCGCTGTACTTGCTCGTGAGTGTTGTCTCTGAGGCGGAAAAATG